>JAOTRN010000048.1:10735412-10750842 GCA_028566695.1 Bagroides melapterus
TGTGTGTGTGTGTGTGTGTGTATGTGTGTGTGTGTCCTTGCCTCTCAAACCTCTAAGACTAGGATGTAACTGATGTATATTTCAGCCACAGTTCCACAATCAAAGAAACTCTTGTGGCCTTCTGATGCATCATCTAAATTTCATAAAGACTCCAACACCATGAGTCCCTCCATGCCATGGTACTGCTGGCAAGCACAATATCTATTTTCCTTTAACTCTGACACTTGCTCTTTGCGCCTGTCTATCTTATTTCTTCTCTGCTTACGTCCTCT
The DNA here is from genome assembly GCA_028566695.1 of Bagroides melapterus. Lineage (NCBI taxonomy): Eukaryota > Metazoa > Chordata > Actinopteri > Siluriformes > Bagridae > Bagroides > Bagroides melapterus. The sequence goes on from JAOTRN010000048.1 coordinate 10,735,685, forward strand.
TAACAGGATCAAGATAAATTCATGTGGGAGTGGATTGCAGAGGCAAAGAAGGACAGGAGAGCTAGCCAGCTTTGTGCACCCCATGCATGTAAACCTCTTGTGGTAACACCTTCTGTCTTTAAGTTGAATTCTGAATGTGCAGTGGTATTTGAATGCTGATGGGGATAAATGAGGCAGGAAAGCTGTTGTGCATTATCAGTTTTGGGAGCAGAGCTTTACATTTCCAACTCTGGTTTCCTCCGTCCACTTTGCCTTATGGTTTATTTATTGGCACAGACTCAGACTCCAAGGAAAGTTCTCCTGAGGTAGATGTTTTTAGCAAGAGGAGAGAGCGTATGCTTTTAAAACACACTGGGGCATTAGCACACTGTTAACAAGAGCTAATGAAATGCTTCAATCCTGTAAAAGCCAACACAAACAACTCTGACCTTACAAGCAGGGAGCATGTGGCTCAGTGTTCTTCGCTACATGCATGTGCGCTTGCTCTCTCTCTCTCTCTCTCTCTCTCTGTCTCTCTCTCTTGCTCTCTTTCTCTCACTCACACGTATACACACACACACACACACACACACACACACACATGTTTCTTCTCTCTTACTGCACAGCAGAGCTTAGAAACTCTGTAAACATCTGCATTTAATTGCTTACTTATATGAATTTTGATCTTAACATGAGTTTTGCAATGTCATGGCAATTTCATTTATATTTCATGACATATGCAACTTCAGCACAAGATTTAGCAAGTCCATTTATTATCAATAATTGATTATAGACTAGTTTGTTGATATCCTAAATTCCTTCAATGCATGCATATGTCTTTATTTAAATAGACTATACTGTATAAATTTACATCTGACATACCTTCTGCTCGTGATATGCCCTAATAATTTAAAATTGCATTTGTTTCAGTGCTTTAAATCCGTGTTGGAAAGCAACTCAAGACCAATAATTCATGCCTTCTACTGGAACTAGAGTAATGCAAGGCTGCAGCATCAGCAGATGGCTAAATCAATCATACATCTCATAAGGAATCTCATGAACATAAGATATAAACATAATTAAATATCTGCTGGAGTTACCACAACACCATGGTGCATCAACATTAGCAAGTGCATTCTGACAGGATGAAGAGATTTCTTGTAAGAGTAAAAAACTGAGCATTTTGTTCCCTTTTGTGTTTCTTGTCTGTTTATGCCTGTTGGGTATGGTTTGGAGATTGTGCCTCATTTGACCAGTGTTTGCTTCATTTTTGTAGGATAAATGTACAGGCATGTCAAAGTATCTGACAGATTGAACAACATTCATTGCAATTAAAGGTCAAATGGCATGCAAACTAAACAAGGTGGACCATCAGTCGTTGCTGTGATTTTGAATAGGGGGGAATTGCAGAATAACTGGGTGCATCAGCATTTGGTCATTTCCATAAATGCTCGCGGCTGTCTTACTATTACTATTTTTAAATGCACTTGGGCTAAATGCCCTGTCACATCATTTGCGTTTTCGCCAAATACGGCTACCATTTCCTAAAGGCCATATTCTAAAACAAATGCCCATTATCATGAAGTCTGCCTCAGCGAGTGAAACTTTGAGTCCTCGGTTGAGATCATTGACAGCTTGACGTGGCGAAGGTCAATTGAAATAACAGGTTTGCGCTTTATTATGAATTTAGCTCCTGTGTTTCACTTTGCAAGTGAGCTGGGAACATTGTGTCTGAGAGAAGGCAGGTAGCCGCCATCCACACACGCTAATGAGAAGGTTATGCTAAACCACACATGGCAAAACTTGTGATTAAGATTAATATTTCCTGAATATTTTTAACCAGTCATACAGCACATATGGATTGACGAGAGGTTAGGCTGAGAAAGAAAGTATGTGTGGCATCATTAATATTATGTAGTTACTCCACCCTAACTTGATCTGACATATTACTTGATATGGTCTTTAAACACAAGGCAATATAACGAAATTAGGAAGCTGTTAACATAATTTTAGGGCAATATTAACATAAATCTGTTTAGAGAATTACAGCCTTTCAAGGCTAGTTTTAAAGTAAATTCCTCAACTTCTGCTACCAGTTAATGCAAAGCAGAATGCTTTGAGATTTTACATGCAGCACTAGGCACTTACCTCTGGCTGTGCATGGCATTGGTCACATGGTCTAGTTAGGGGGATTGTTTGCAATTCCTGTTTCTCGGAATATAAATCCCCCCACACAAGGTATTTTATAAAGCTACATGTCTGAAAGTTTTTCTGCCCCAAACACCCACTATGGTTCTACTGCCTTCTTATGAATCAGCCATGATGAACACACAGGGAGCAGCTGTCTCCTCCCTGCACCAGTCCACAAACACATAAACACGCAGTTAAATATTCTGTACTGTAATCTGGTGTGTCACTCAGCCTCTACCTTTACAAAGGTTACATGCATTAATGTCAGTCAGGGGGAGTCCCAGAAGCAGGGCTCCCCATAGCCACCGCACTTTTAAAGGTGCAGCGGCACTGCACGTCACAGCCAGTATGAAGATACAAACAAGATGGCAAAGCGCATCAATCCGCCACTGCCTCCTGCCACTTTGATCTAATTCCACTCTTTGCTTTCTGATGCATGGAGCTGTCAGATTAAGGGCTGCTCAGGAGCATGCCGTGGCTGTTGAGCTTGACAGCTTGTGTGATGGATTACAGACAAAACAAAAGGGTTATCACCTTCACCACCAACATTTCTATCCTTTCAGAGAGCTAGAGGTGGAGAACACATCGTCCTCCCCCCTGACGGAGAGAATGCATTGGTAAAGGGAGAACACAATGTCGAAACGCTTCCCTACTTATGCAGGTCTAGGAGCAAGAGCCCTTGCAGGAACAGTGTATTATATGCTGGCTGTCTAGCACCTTACATGCATCTCTGTAGCTGTTAAGCACACACACCTGGATTTCAGCTCAAAGGTTCTTCTTCATTCTTCCATCCTCCAGTCCGAAATGAGTGATGGCCAGCTCTCATAACCATTGCTACAGAAAAGGTCTGAGAACATACAGAATATTGTCTGTATTGGCTGTTTTCCATGGTACACTGGAATTAGGGAATGTTAGACCCAGTTTAGTGTAGTGGGTCTTCAATCTTGAAATCAGGTAACTGTGTATTTTTTATGCATGTTCTCCTTGGGCTTCTTCTGGGATCTGCAGTGTCCTTCCATCTTCCATAAACATTCCAGGAGGTAGACTGGCTATGGTAAATTGCCTTTCAGGTTGTCCTAATCAGGGTGTATCCATGCATCATGCCCATTGTTTATTGGATAAGCTCTGAAAGTGAGTGAAAATAGTAAGACACATCACCAACCGAAAAGCCTCCAGGACTAAATGGTTTCATTAGACAATAGTGTAGCATCTTAAAAGGTGCTAAAATCTACTTCCAATTATTTAGGGTTAGTAAACAGTGTTAGCATCTTCAAATCAAAAATGATTCATCATTTTAAAGTGCTTGAGGTGACCTTACCAATTATGTAAGCGTTCATTAGTGTGGACTAGCTGCTTTCTTTTTGTCCTTGTCAAGATGAAACATATGTTATTCAAATCAAGTTTTGAAGAGGAACAAGCAGGGAGGAATTCACATTCCGTGAAGTGTACCGAGTTTTAAAATACCCACACTGAATTCAAATGACAGAAGGAGATAATGAGTGTGTTTGATGTGACATGTTCACTGGGGAGATGTTACAAAGACAGTCAACCTCACTAAGCAGCCACATTACAGGTCAGTTTACAACACACCTTCTTCCATGCAGACACAGAAAACAGAGTTTTTACCAGGCTTAATGATGTTAAAGTGGAGCGATAGCTGTTTACATCTCCTATCTTCAGAGGGTCTAGGGGAAATTGGAAAATATCCATGGATACATAGCTTTTGTGTTGATTTCTTTGCTAATATCATTAGTGTTCTGCTTGTTTATATAGAACAGGAAGTGTGTGACATTGTATATGTGTGTGTGAATGGACATGCATCTACATTACAGACTGCAGGCTGTCTCTGGAAACAAGACTAATAAGCAACCTCCAGTAGTAAAACAAGCGTGTAGAATTGAGTGACAGATGTGAACTAATGCTGCGCTATGTTTATTCAAACTGAGGGAGAAATCACAGAACTAGCATAACGACAAACATAAGAAACATTACTTATTACTTGTAGTGCAGCAGTGTTTGTGTCTCTCTTTCTCACACACAAACATGCAAGAGTACAAGAAAAATGGAAGAGAAAAGAGAGGTCCATTGTATTTTTGCATGGGTGTGTTTTCATTGGTATGTTTTCAGTTACCGCTGATATTAGCAACCGATTCTCTCAATACATTCTTTCATAGAGCTTAGGCACTTTTTGGACATAATCGATTCAGTAAATTAGATCAAGCAACAGAACGTAAATCACCCTGTAACCTTTTCTGCATGTCTTCGGTCCAAAATAATAGACTGACAAGCCAGTGCCTTTTTCAAGCATTAAGTGATCAGACTTTGAAAGCTGGCAATGTTGCATTTCATAATTGTCATGAAGCAAAGGAAAAATCTTCCCCCGTCCTCAGAATGTAACTCGGTGCTCAGTGAAGCCTCCATGATCTCCCCCTCTTTCCTTTACCGTAGGCTCTGCTGATTAGCACTGACGGGCCCTGGCATATCTCCTGGGAACCAGACCAGGTCTCATGACTGGCTCTAGATAGAACGATCTAATGGGGTCACACTTTAAGTCAAGAGTCTATTAATAAGAATCAATAAATACGCCATAAGAGATGCAGAAGATGACAGCAGACACCAGAACATTGTGACCAAAGGAGGTTGGGCTCAGAGCTGCAGAGGCCCAGTGAGGTAAAACCATACTGGGAAATGTGTTCTCTGTCACAAGGATGTGTGTGTGTGTGTGTGTCTGTGTGTGAACAACAGTTTGTGTGGCAGTGTGTTTCTATGTACGACTGCCGGACTAATATGAAGGAACAGAGCTCCTGTATGTAGGGGGATTGTCTTTCTGATTTTATAGGTCCAGTGCAATGTCTGAATATTATTTTTGGAGCATTTTGTGACACAGTGTTTTGTACATCTTGTGTAATTCTCTATGCATTAATAAGCTTTTCCAGCACGGTTTAAAATTGAGGCAGCAATCATTATTTTTAGCGGTTATATCTCACCTATTGTGGGTGTAGGCAGGTGGACTTGTTAGACTTTTTTTTGTAGCAGCATTCTGAAGTAGCACAGATCAGCAAGGACAGGAAGATAAATACAACAAGGATTCCAATCAACTTTAAACTAAACACTACTCTGTGAATAGAAATGTAAAAATTAAATAAAAAGTAAAACCAAATATGAAAAATTTAAATATATTAGCATATTCGTATATTCATAGATGGACACCCTGCTGAATTTAACTGATTAAACAATGATTGACGTATCTCACTAAAATAAAATCATGTGCATTAATATTATAACAATGTTACTGCACAGTAAATTTAAGGGAACCCATCCAAACCATAAGCAGCATTAGTCAGTGACCCAGGAGTGTGGGCAGAGGGGTGTTGTTAATTTCACTGGGGGTTTCACTGGGATAGTGAAATAAATCAGGCCCAGCTGATGTATGCCCTCCCCACTATGCCCACAGGAGCTCTAGGTAATTGAGCATGTTCAATGCCCCTTTAAAACCCTTTAACAGAGTGATAAAACTAGCAGTAAGGCTCTAAATGTGGGAACTCAGTTAGAACCCTCCTGAATGGAGTAGGATGGAGCTAACAAGCATATTTGAATGTACAAATTCGCCATCTTATTAAGTATAAAATGTAATAATATGAATTTCAAAGGCAGGCAGAATTGTACAAATTTGCAAATATTACTTTCCTCCAAATTCTTATTCCAAACACAGTTCTTTGTTTTTGCCGCTAGTGTTGGGAAAGACAGCACTAGCGAGTAGTGTATGTGTCCCACAGGAATGCATGCCGTGTTAAGTCAGGAGTTGCTGTACACTTTAATTCAGCTAGCCAGAGCACACTCTGATGTGAAGCATATGATATTACTTAGGTAGGTATGAAAGCAATCTGCTTTAATATCAAATACTTTGCTGCAAAGAATGCTAAGGTCAACAGAGGTGAGGTCCTGACTAGTTGACGAATAAAGGCTATAAAGTATTAACACCAATGCCAGTTTCCTATTCCTGCACATTAAAGTTTGTGGTGAATTGCTACAAATGCACCATGAAATGGCAATTAAATGGAAGTGTGTGTATAATAAGTTGTAGGGGCCATGCAGTGTTATTCAGTATTGCCTGTAAGCCTTGGTTTTTGGATTTAGGTTTTTTTTTCTTCCTCTGTTTATGCTTATTATTACTACAAGAGACTTTAGCATTAGATGTTTATTTTTTATCAGAACTTGAGAAGAAGTTGCTTACTACTGGCAGAAGTTGCTTTTGAAGTTTGTCTGCCATAGACTTGGAGAGAAAGCTGCATAGGAAAACAGCAAAGGAAAACTGAAAAATAACATCCTACTCCAGCCAAAGATATTCTGTGAAGTAAAATTACAAGCATGTTCATTGTAAAAACAACATGCCTTTCAAAATGCCTAGCTAAACAGGAAATGGGGCTCCAGCGGAGTGTTCAGTGGTATTAAGGTATATGGAGCTGTGGCACACCGCATGCAGATGACGACGTGAGCCATATAGCCATGTTCATCTGTTTGCCTTTGTCTACATGTGCCCATGTAATGATGCAATGAAAATTCATGATGCGAGAATATTAACTCTAGAGTTTCATGACATGAATTAAAAAAGAGCCTCATTTTGATGCCTAATTATTTTTTAGACTTGACAACCTTGTAGCGGCCAGCTCATTGTTGGTAACAATAGACCTATTGCTTTCCCAAAAAGATGCACAGCGGTTAGTGAACCCATAATTACCACCCATAATGACAACATTCCCTCTACACACTCGTCTGTAGAACAGCTAGCGTAATTGTGCCTAGATTCCAAGAATATCAGCAATGCTTTGAGACTGTCACGCCCCAGATATTGTTCGCTGGGCATTTTAACAACATTGTTTTCTTACATAACACACTCAATACGAACTTTTAAACTCTTGAATACCAACAGTGAGATCTAAATGTGTTTATTCTTGTGTGTGGTGAAAATGACTCTCCAAAGTGAATATTTTGACCAGAGTGAAGAAGTTAAGGGTATTTTGTATAAAGTATTTAGACAATCATGCTCACTTTTGATTTATTTGTTTTTTTAATTTAAAAAAATCTTTATTTCCAGTTAAACAGTTTGTTTGTTTTGTTTTGTTTTTTTAAAAAAAGAACAAATATCATTATAATAATTCACAGTGAGATTAATGTGATACAGTATGTACAGTGATATTTTCCAAGATAAACTAACCTGGGCTCAGCAGAGAATCGTTTCTTGTGATGAAAATAGCTTCTTTTGGTGAGCGGGGATGGTTTGATTCTGGCCATGCTTTTGAGAGGCAGGACACACAGTGAAACTGATGTCCATGACGGACGCCTGTGGGCATCCAATCACAGAGGTTCTCCAGCCCTGCCAGCTCAGCGAGGCCTGTGTCAGTCACATGGCTAATGACCACTTCAGTGACGGCTTCCTATCAGTGTAATAAGAAGCACCTGTTAGCGGGTAGCCCAAACATGGAGAGGGTTGTAATCAACCCCGGGGGACTGATTGAATCTTTCCTCCTGACGGTGGAGACGCGCTCCAGTGAAAGGCTGCCTCCGCTCATGACTGCTGGAAATGGATCTGCGTGGATTAGCCTGGGACCAACAACCGGATGAGCCTTATTGGTTTATGATTGGTCTGAGCCTGACCACATTAACCCACTGATTGTTCAAGAAGACATTATTAAAGGTTTCCAGAAAGAAAAATTACAGTTCTAATCATGCAGCTCCTACATGCGAGACTGGGAAAGCCCCTGTTATTCATGGAAAAGTGCTGCCAAAGAAGTGTGGCTCCTTGTCGATTAAGGTTATTGTGCAATTTCATGTCATCTGTAGCACAATGAGGGATGAGATTAAGTTCAATTTGGACCTGCAGTAGGATTTCCTCACCTCCGTCAGGCCCTAAGCCCCACCATGTCAAGCAGGCCCACTGGGAAATCAGCCATCTCCAGACAGGTCACCACTGGCCCATGTATATATTCATGGGCTTAATCTCACATCATTTCTGTGCTGCAGGGAAAGAAACGTATTTAATTTACACTAGCTCCATTTGGTTCACACAATGCACACTGGGGAAAATTTCATACTTGTGTCTTTCAGAGTAGAGATTCATCGGGCTAGTGAAAAACATATCAGGAAATGGAACCTGGTTTGTGGAATTCAACCTGAACACTTTAAAGCATTGTGGCCTCTGTGGGAGTCAATTTGAGTGAAAAGCTCCAAGTTGTCTCCAGCAGATGCTGAGTGTATATTAAACAGATTAATTATTAAAACATGCTTGACAGATGAAACGCGGGACCTCAGGCTCAAGAGAGAATGTTTGTTCTTCTGCCATATACTGTAGTCATTTTTTTGGGGGGTTCTCAAGTTATTAGGCACCTTGTTGAGGTTTTATGGGTTTCCTGTCATATGGGATGTGCTAAAACCATTTGTGCCTGTCTGAGATCGAAGGTCTGATCAAAATGTGTTGGATTTTTTTTTTTCAGATACTCAGGAATTGAAATAATTTGCTAGCATGGAGTCGATGATAATTTAGTTTTTCATGGAGTTTCCTGGGCCAACCTCAAGACATGATTTGATAAAATAAAATGATATTTCCCTGTTAATAAAGAATCTGTGTAATATGAATCACTTTTGTAAATAAAATGCAAAGAGAATTTTCTAAGTCTCCATCATGAGACTCTCATGCATATTTAGCAGTGAGAGATCCCAGGATGGTTGCCAAAGTCCTAAACAGTGGTAATTTGAATTCCTATTTTAGAGAAAAGAGAGAGATGTGTTGGAAGGAGCTTGCATGGAAAAGCAGCAGAGGATGCAACAGCAGTGTTGCTGAAGACAGAGAGTACCCCAGCCAGGCAGATCTGCATCTGGCAACCGGTCTGAGAGCCACCTGCTCCAACAAGCCGTCCCCCAAACATCTGACAATGAAAATTGGGAACAAATTATTCTGTCTGAGATCTGAGCACTCTCTGGTGCTAAAACGATCAAGAAATGGCTGGACCTTATCTCCCATTAGACACCAAAGACACGCGACAGCAGCCACCAGTTACCTGGCCTCCCTGTTGACAGCATTGTCACTGGCAGGTCCCCCCAGCCTCCTCCAGACCCTGGGGAATGGGTCTCAGATGCAGATCACCACGATTAGGGCAGGACAGCCCTCCCTTCAGAGTGATTAGCATTCCCCTGGCGTGACCTACAGGTGTACCCCAGATTAAGTGAATAAATTCATCGCCCAGAGGATCACTGGGCCTGACCCCCTGCTGCAGGGGCCTGAATGAGAATGTGCTGGGAGCTTACAGGCACAGCCATGATTACAGCCTCACCATGGAGGACACACAGGCCTGACAGCCTGGAGAAAGGGGGAGACCACAGGAGGAATGACCTGGATTTCTGTAGTTTATTTTCAAAACAAACTCATTTGTTCATTTATTTCTTCATCATCTTAAAATAGCTTTTCAACAGATCTTTACAGTGTCTTATTTTTGGTTGCGCATAACCATTCTGTGAAATTATGTAATTATATGCTTCAAGGTTGCTCTTTTCACCCATCATTCTTCCCCAAGTGAGTCAAGACATTTTCCAAAATTACCAATAGCTCCTGAGAAGTGACATCAGGCACTTAAAAAGATGATACTTTTATGCCCCAAGCATTTACTGAAGAAAGTGGCTGCAAAACATATAGCCTATTAATTTTCATAATCTTTACTTTTATAGTAGTCTTCTACTATTGTAAAGCTAACTGGGTGAAAAATGGCGGTAATTAGCGCAACACATATTCTGTATATGATAAGCAGAAATTATCTGACTCTTTTAAATTTTATTTAGTTCTGCCTGCTGTTTTGTCTCAGTCTTTTTAATCTTTCCTATGAATGGCAGATATTTACCACCGTATCAAAGGAAAATCAAGCTACTATCTGTGCTACTGCCTATACTGGTGCTTTTTAACCTTCATAGTTGTTTGCTGGATGCTATATGCACATCAGACAAGAGTGAAGGAAGACATCTCACCAGCTTTCCCCTAGTCCCATGAATCCTCCATTGCATCATGCAGAAATGAGGATTTTTGCAAAGGCGTTTAACATGTTGCAGTAAACATATTTACTGCTGCTGATTTTTTTCTTTAATGTTTCATTTTGGACATCCTCACATCCTCATCCCTAAGTAAAGAAAGGGGTTCTGAAGTTAAGTTTGTCTTCCAGGCTGTGCTTCAGATATGTTTCTCCCCCAGCTAACCTCTACATGTCGTTGTCTCTCAAGTGAATAGGAGAGAGACGTAGTTTAAACGATACTGTATTTTCCTCAACACATCTAAGGAAACAAGCCTAATTTTTATGTTTTTCTGTTTCTAACTGTTTTATAGCTTTACTATAAATTGTGCAACAAACTATCTTGTGCTTTAAAAGCCATTTTTTTAGCTTGAAAAATGAGACAATTAAAATCTAATTTAACCCAGGATCATTCTATATTTGCTTGTTTTAGAGTGACCTCATATTCCCTGTTGGCTTTGGTCTTTGGATGTAAACTCAAGGTTTCAGACATGTCTGGTCTGCTTTTTCATATTCAGTATTAATTGAGTGATAATAAAGTGAGCTCACTGAAGATTGTGACTGGAGGTGCATTCACTTCAATGGGAGCGGGTGGATTAGGCCCAGTCTTAGCACCCATGCCGTCTGCACTGGGAGAAAGTGTTTCAAGGCTCAACTGGCCACAGATGAACATAAGGGCCATTAGCATAAAGGGCAGACCATATGTATGGGTCTGTGAACAGATCAGGTGATCTTACCTATAATTTCTTTAACTTATGGCTAGTTGTGTAACATAGATAAAAAATATCATGGCCAAAATAATGATTGTGAATTAAAAAATGAGTGGTTATTGAGCAGCTTTGACTTCTTTCTCCCTGTCCTCTGCCATTGTTGTTATCAAATGACACAGTTTCTCAAGCACAGCATTTGAATCCTAAGGACCTTGGGGAGCAGATTTGTCTCTCACAAGCCCCCTTCTAACGGGGATTAAGGAGATTAGAAACCATAAAATGACCAAGCGCAAACTCCCTAAGTAGCCAAGCTTTTCCCAGCTCCCCCGTCCAGGGATGGACCCGAGGCTGGTTTACAAAGTTCCCCTGAAAGGCCCATCTTAACATAACAAAGGTCTCAACATTTTGCTGATCCCCCAGAATGGCAGACAATGAACTTGCGGCAGTCCACCCAGCTCATTTTCATCAGAACAAATGGCATTACACTTGGCAATGACATTGTTCTAAACTTGAACACGGGACTCTTCTGTCTTTGTGGAGCTCAAGGTGTCATATTAATTATTTAAATCTCCAGAAAATTTCCAGCTCTATTCCTCCAAGGCCTTATCCAGTGCCAGAAGGCCTGGAATCTGCATTAGTTTTGTTAATTAGAGCTGAAACAAGGCTTTGATCTCAATGAAAATGGAAAAAATGGAAACTTCCAGAATTCATTATTTTCCTTCTAACAAATTTAGCTTTTTCCCTTCCTTGTGTGCGTTCATTATGCCTGTGACAAACTCTGATTTAGCATGCACATTGACAGGTGAGAGGTCAAGGGGTTCTGCAGTTAACCAGCTTTAAAGGGTCAGTGATAAAGGTAATCACATCCCACATCTTATCTATTCTCCCTGACAAGAGCGCTTTACACAAACACAACTCACCATAGCATAAAGGAACCGGACATAATGTGTTTGCTTGTGGTGTGGGAGCTGAGGAGAAAACATGACACATTAGAAAACATTAGTGAAAGAAAAAACTCATTAATCAAAATATATCCTAATAAACAAAAACAAATAATGAGAAAGTTTAAAAATATTTTTGATTTTTTTTTGCAAGTTAATGTAAATTCACCAGGACTAATTAATATCCAATTAGTTTCAGAGATAAGAAATATGATCTATCTGAATCACTGAACACACTACTGCTATGATCATATGACAATATATATTATATAATAATATAATTTCACATAATTTACCCACATCAGTGTTTCTGGCTTATATTATAGAGTTGCACTCTTGTTGTGAAAAAGCAAAAATTATGACATAATGTCAGAATTTGTGAGCAAATATACCAAATGTTTGGATGGATTTTTAGAGACTTCATCCTGCTAGTTGAGTGTCAAAAAACTAGCATTCTTATATCAACTGATTTAGTGATGTAATAGGAAATGTGAGCTGCCATACTAACACCATTCACTTCTGGGTCCACCAGGAGGCACTTGTTCACTCTGTAGTTTTTCCTTTAAAAATTATTAGGGAATACCGAGAGCCTCTTTGATTCAGTTCCAGAGCTTGGCTCATTCGATTAGTACATGTGGAGCCTGATGCAAAGCAGATTAATTACATTAGACAGGTTTCAAAACACTATTGTCACCTCTGTTCAATCAGTATGGTATTAAAGCAGTCATTCACTTAGCACGTGGCTATTTCCACTGTAACTGAAAATTTAGGAAAGGGTAAGACTGAAGTGATTATTTTACAGTACAATACAATGTGTGAATAAAACCTGCGGATCTGTGTCCTCCTACAGAAAGGTCAGCCTGCCCCTGACACCATTGTAGCTATATAATATTATTTATTATCTTTGAATGAATTTTCATTGGACTGCACCAACAATTAATGAGATGTAGCTTTACATTCTCTCTGACCACAAAATGGAAAATAATTAAAGCTATTTTGATACAAAGTTTATTGTCCATATATTTAACTAAAATACTATATGTACATTTATTTCTTCCAGTGGTGATATTATTCATGCTTGTGGCCCACGCCTAGTTAACTGTCCCTCAGCAAGAGATGGTATAATCACTGTGCTTACTGCAATGATAGCCAGGCAGACAGCACAGTTGGCCAATTTAGCCCCACCATTATCCACAGCTTAGATAGAGATCAAACTCTAGTGTGTCCTGCTCTCACTCTCTCCCTGTCTTTTGGGTCTTTCAAATGCCCCCATTTATTTATACCCTCTCCCTCAGAAGCCCACATTGTGATTTAGTGCTAGAAAGCGAAATAATTACACAGGGAGCCCAAGTAGCTCATGGCACATGGGCTTGATGTTGACCCACCATGGCCCAGAATCTGCCCACTCCCAAGGCTCATGCAAGCAGTCAACAATGAATACAAAGGACTGAGGGGGATTAGCCAATAAGACATTTGGTAGACATTGTTCTATGCCTGTAAATGAGTTTCCCCAGTTGTATGCAGCACGGACCAGAGATGGAACATCTCAGCAAGGAAATCTTATAATTACCCCTTTCTCTCTTCCATCTCTGTCTTTCTTTCACTCTCTCCACCATCTCACTCTCACTCAGTGTCTTTTGCTCTCTCTGGTTCTTTGAAAAAAATGACAGTTTTGGCCTCTGGATCCCAAATCTTGGACATTAGCAATTGAATAGAAAGCTTTCATACTGTATATCATTTTAATCCTTCATGTTTAGATGCACCAGATGGCTTATTACTGCTCACACCGGGGAAAAAGGAGACAAATGGCCTTGTCGCTTATAGAGAGAGATCAGCAGGGAAAAATGGAATTCATATAGGGTGGGCATTGGATAATTGTGTATCTGACTGTTCTGAGGCCATGGAACTTCTGCCTATAAATCATAAAACTATTAATAATGGACAGGTGTGTGATCCAAGGAAATGATATACCTTGAAGAGAAAGCAAAAAGATGGAAGATCTATAGACGATGTGTAATATAATTGTTCTCTCTTTTTTTTAGATGAGATCAAAGGAAGCATTTTACAATCTCAGTATGAATTGTGTTGTTACAGAAAAGAAAGAACGAATAGAAAACATCGATATGATGCCTGATACGTTCCAAATGTCATGATGTTTTGTGTACTAAATTCTTGATTCTGATTGGTTAGAAGGTTTTATTAATTCTCTATAACAGCACAGGTGTGACAGTGGTGTTTGCTGTCATTCAAGTCTATGTTATCATATCTATGGTAACAGTTAATTCACAGGAAACTGAAGTGGGGATGCAACGCTTAATTCGACACTAATGATAAAGAGGGTTTTTTTATTCACTGAATCAGTGAATTGTAATATTTTTTGAAAGGAGTAACAGGTGTCAGATTTGTTTTAACAGTAGGTTTCTGAACACGGGAGCCTTCGGGACAGGAGTTTGTTTTCTGATTTACACAGTCACATGACTAGCTGCAAGGGTTTTGTTTTTGTCTCATTCAAGACAGAATACAGAAGCTGCTGCTGAGAGAACAATTGTTTATAGATGCTGTAACATAAGCGACAACAAGAACTAACTTTTTTTGCAGAAAATCAGCTGTGGTAGAGGCCTGCAATTGGCAATAAGGGAAAGACTTGTTTCATTTTATTTTTGGAGGGTGGGGGAGGGTGGTGTTGTTTCTTATTATGATTTTTTTTTGTTGGGGGGATTATTTAATCTTGAGCTGTGCTTTGCATTTGGCCGGCTCCCTCGTCTCCTCCTCTCTGTCAGCCCTCCAAAAGGAAACAATACGATTTAATCTTCATAGCTGACAATGATGCATGGGCTGGATGGAAAACACTTTTCAGGTGTTGTCATTAAAAACCCATTTTTCCCCCACACATCCATGTCCCAAGTGAAAGAAATATAAAGAAATGGTCCTAAAGTGTAATGCTTTAATACCTCTGGTACCTTCCTTTTCATCAGCATCTGTAGAGAACAGGCTGCCAGGACTGTCTTCTTTTTCAATTACCTGATCCTTTCAACTTACTTAAAATGAGAAAGGGATCTGTGATAGAGGTCTAGAGCACAGACCACTGCTGTTTGCTCCTCTGCCTCTGTGTGTTTGTTGTTGTACTGTTTTTTTTTCCATTTTAGTTTTAACTATATAGATCATCTTGATAATGGTGTGTGTGTCATTATAATATAAAATACTTGTTAAATAATACATAGTTTCATTAATAGATAGATAGATAGATAGATAGATAGATAGATAGATAGATAGATAGATAGATAGAT
>JAOTRN010000048.1:10784474-10805788 GCA_028566695.1 Bagroides melapterus
TAATAATAATAATAATAATAATAATAATAATAATAATAATAATAATAATTCCGGAAAATTACTTGTAGTATTCTCGTGTCTTGATTAATTTTCAAGTAACGCTTCTTTTTTGCCGCCCGTTCACGAAAGTTCTCGCGAGAAAAGGTTTTCCCAGTTACCCGGGGAAACGAGAGTTTGATTCAAAGTAAACCCCGGTGAAGTGTGTTCTTCGTCGTCTGTATGATTTTCTGCGGGTGAGTTAAAGCAAACCTTCTTTTGTATTCGTTTGTACAAGGGTATACTCATTTTTTAAGGTTGGGCGGATAAGAAGCAGTGTTCGTTGTAGTAAGTAAGATCGATGTCAAACTTTGTATCAAGGCAAGGCTATGGCTAATCAGCTAACTAGCTCCCTACAGCACCAGTAAACATTTGATGGCATATTGAACTAGTGTTATATAACTTTAGCGTTTTTTAATCTTAGTGCCTCCATGCAAAAGCTTCGCGTAAACAATTCTGTTCAACTGTTACCCTTTAGCTCTCAGTTTGTGGAGCACGGAAGTTAAAATAGATGGTATCTGTGGGGCTGCACATTATTTCTGCCAGTGTTATGTAGCTTGTTTTCTAACTAGCGTATATTCACACCATCACGCACATCTGCAACTTTGTACACATCAGATTAGCCAGCAAATGTCTGTGAACGTGCAGAGGACAAATGGGCCAAAACCCTGTGTTTATAGCGAATAATCACTGGAAAATTGTACCTAGTGACTCATGAGCATTTTTCAGTGCAGTGTTTACACGTGGAATGAAGCATCAGAATGTCCCTAAATCAAAGCTGGTGCTTCAGAACTTTCCGCTCGGCATTATGAACGTACAAAAATGTTTTTAAGCTATGCTTGTTTTAATTCTATAGTGTATCAGAGTGCATATACTATACTAGTTTTGAGTTCATCCAGTTAAATGCGTTGTAGAAGGTATATGCCCCGCCCACTTCCTGTGCCTTGCGCTACACTTTTAGGTAATCAGATAAAACAGGTAACAGGTAAACACAATCAATCAGGCATTCAAATTTTGTCTCTGTCTTCCACCCTACTATAGTTGCCATTGATTCATTCTAAAGAGGATGGAGTAGGCAGCTATGTGACAGCACTTTTCACATGAAAGATCTGAACCACTTAAGGCTGCTTAGTGTCTACTCATACTGTGTTTATACAACATTTATACAACATCAGGCCTTCTCCACCATGAGAGTAGTACTCAGACAAGTCAGATGCCTCCTGGTGATGACCCTACGGTTCTACATCACCATCGGCACTGCTTATGGTTGCCCGTGGCTCAAACGTGTATGACATGACTTCAACAACCAGACATCTTGTTTAGGATTTCATCATTGTTAAAACTGACAGACGTGGCTGAAGGTGGCAGTGACAAATCCTCCACAGAGAAATTCTTGAAAACGGTGGTTGTTAAACTCTTTGCTGTTCTTAATATGTAGCTACTTCACTAAGCCACTGTCAAATTTGTTTAGACTCAGCTTGAGCCTGGCATGGTGAATCTCAGAAGCTCTTGTGTAAATCATTCAAGTCAACATACAGACTATCACTCGGTTTCATGGCGGCAAAATGTTGTTGGAGTTATTGCTTTTGATTATGACTAAGAAGATTTTGTAAATAAATAAATAAACATTTCTGTGCGTTCATGGCTAAGTGTCAGTATTAAAGAGCACATCGATGTATTTTTTTTTTTTTTGGCAGCACAATCATAAGATATGTAAATTAGACTAATTTAAAGAACCAATTTCCCTCTCTGTTTCTAGATGTTTTAGGTGACTTTTTCAAGGGATAACTCATTGAAAAAAATGCCTTCACCTCAAGGATTGCAGCCGGTCCTGAAGATGAAGGTAGACGAGCTCTTCCTGAATTGGCTGAGTGAGCCAAGTATCCAGGAGATGCTAAAGGATTACCTCAAAAAGATCAAGAATGGAGATGAGCTTGAGTTTGAAAAGGGCAACAGTAATTTTACAGAAAACAACAACATTGCCTCGAACTGTAACATGACAGAGAGGACTTCTGCATCTTTCAGTGCTCCCTGTAGCCCCCCCTCAGCCACATTACCATCCGGGAGTGGCAGCAGTAACAGAGCAGGACCAAACAGCAGGGCGCTGAGACGCTCTGTCAGCGTTAAAAAGGTAAAAAAAAAAAAAAAAAATCATGTGCTTCTCTCAGGCTTTGTGTAATGTTATTGGAAAAATATATAGGAAGAGTTTATTGTGTGCACCAGTAAATGCTAAGAATATAATTTTGTAGAATGCCTCATAGTAGTCTGATTTTTTATTTGTTTTTTATGTAATGATAATCTGCAGTACTTGACAGTGAACTTGGAGAACTTTGTGTTCCTCTCTGTTGCCACAAGAGGCTGCTGAAGAACAGGCTGCCTCTGGCTTCTGGCTTCAGGGTGTGTGGTAGGATGGGATCTTCTGTGGAATCTTTTACGTTGTGGAAAGAAATACTTTCCGTATGTTATCTTGGACTAAGTCTAGCCCATGGAATGAGTTGTTAAAATATTTTAAATCCACTGAATGTTAGATCGATGTCTCTCCCACCGTGTGCTGATTAGAGATGATGATTGGCATTGCTGTTGAAATCTCAAAAAGATGAATTTACAGTTCAATACTTTTAGTAGACTCTCTGACAGGTGTGTAGAATTTGTTATAATTGTAGTCATGCGATAACCTGTGGCTAAAATAGTAAAATGGAAAAGCCCTTATTCGTACTGATAACCCTAGCAGGAAAAGAAAAAGACATTCCTGAATGTGAATGCCTGCGATGTGGAGTCAGTGAGTTGGACAGACAGCTGCAGCTATGAGTAGCACTGTAGCATGCAGTCGTGTTAGAGGTCATGTAGAGAGCCTGCCTGCCCTTTACCCACTGCTGTGGTGGTGGATTTTAAGGGGGGAAAAACTCAGTAATTTGAATAATAACATGATTCATTTTGTTTTTAAAAGAATTGTGAAAACATAGATAAATTTAACTGTGTAAATTTGTGTAAGGGGTGTGACAAGTTCAAATTCTTTTTACACAGCAGAGCTTATCAAGACTGTGGTTGAACCTCTTCTGGTGGTCAGTCATGGCCAGTCAAGATATGTTCCACTGTAGAGCAAGACTCCTGATATGACAGGAACACAGCAGTCTCGGCACTCTTAATAATGCACTGTGTAATTTTAGGCAGTGTCAGGTCGGGCCTGTGTCACTCGCTACGCAGACACCTGAGAACAAAGGATTGGGCAGGGGCAGAAAGAGAAAAATATCCAACCTCTTGCATTCGCTCTCTGTTTCAGAACACTAAAATTTATCTTCCAGATGGGAAAGTATTTTTATGCCCCTAGACCTCTAGTGCAATTAAAAAAAATGGAGGGAACAGAATCATGAGAAAATGAAAAGAAATGTGCTGTAACACTTTGAGCTGACACAGTCATTGTGAAGACAATGGTCTTTTTTAAAGCAGACATCTGCTTGCAATAAGACTTTGTCAGTGCTATTTTCTCTCAGATTCTTATTGCACTTCTTCTTTTGGTAGACAATACAGATTTTGACAGCTTTGATGTCCATGACCAGTTATTCTCTGCTACTTTAGTGATCCCAGGTGCTTCTCTGGCTATGCAACAACTGTTGTGCATTCCCCATTTTCTGCTGTGACATAGGCAGCATGTGCTCAAAGCTTGTCACGTTGTATTAAAGTTAGTCTGATCCCACATCGAGTAATGCTCTATTTCAGGAGGGCCAAAGGAATTCCAGAATACAAATGCATTCTTCAAAGGATTAGTTGGAAATTCACTTAACGTCATGGGGAGGCTGCTTGGAACAGCTGGTCCAACTTGACACAAGGTTCCGACAAAGATAGACTTGTTTCCCTTGTGCAAGAAGAAATTGCTCTAAAATTGCCTAGTGTTTAGCGTATAGTTCCCAACTCAACACTGGCTCAACACAAGGAATTAAACACGGCAGGGCACGCTGTTATAGAAAATAATCAACGACAATGTGTGTGATGGAGCCCACCATGAAGCAGAAGGCCATTACCAGTCCAAAGTGGTCCCAGTAATCCAATGTTGATTCAACCCAATCCAAAGCATAAAAGGGTACGAGTAGAGTCAAAACTGCCTGTCAGAGTAGTGCACTGTACTTTTTAATAAGACATTACTGACATGTTGTTTCTTCTACTCTGTGATCATAATGCTGAAATTTAAAGAATAAAACCTGTACAGTCTAATCAACAAAAAAAAGTGGTGAATTCCATATATACAGTGCTGCTGAATGGCAGTATGACTATGATTTGAGGTGGAAATTAATCACAAATGTGATTCTTTTTTATATATATATTATATATTTATTTCTATAATCAACCACAAAAAAACTGACTTTTTAGACAAAAAATGGCCAAATGTTTTGGTTTCCCAAAGAAGCCACAGCTAGATAGACTGCTGAATGTTACCATGCCAACACACAGGCTGACTGACAGTCCATCATAAGTGAACCAATCTCTTGCTAGAATGAGAAGTTTATGTAGAAAGCACAGACAAGCGGATTGATACAAACAGTGAAACGTACCAGTATTATTTAACACCCCTGGAACACTGCTAGTCTAATCATATTTATCAGTCTAACTAGTTCACATAACTAACACTAAAGAAGTCTCATGTAGCTTGTAAGGCAATGCATTATTATTGTTCATTGTTATTGTCTTCTAAATTAACCAGAGGAACACGCTTGCTAATGAGTTAATGTGAATGGTTTAGGTGTTTCTGTCTGTGTCTGTCATCATTCAACACCAAAAGCACGTTTCCTGAATGTGATTTATTTTGAAAGTAAAGGAGCAAAACCGATGAAGTGTAAGAGGACAGCTTGTACATGACTCCACTGTGTATAGCCTTCATATGGACATGATTGACTGACACCAGTATGGATCATGAGGAAAATGATCTTGGAATGCAAGGGCTAATATCACATTTTTCTCACACTATAGATGTGTAACATTTAGTTGCAGTTTATGGAATTTTATTTAGAGCTTGGATTAAATGAGCTAAAAGGTCATGGAGTGAAACTTGAAATTAAAATTGGGGTTAATTGATATGATGGACAATTTCTCAAACTTGGATAAAAATCCTGCCTGGACACATTCATTTACAAGACATATTTAGAGTAAATAAATAAATAAGAAAATGTAAGAAGTCACAAATTGAGCATTGTAGATTATCTCTAAGGACATTGCCTGAAGCAAGATTCATTGATTTACTGAATCTATGTGCTTGTCCTTCATTTTAACTATAACTTATCAAGCTCACCTTGTTTCTGTCGACTAACGCACAATACTGGTCAATGAACATCTTGGGCAACGTTCTTTACCTTACCAACACTAGTACATGTCTTAAGATAAGTAATATACCACCAGGTATTCTTCATGGAATTGTGTCGAATGCTTTTATCATGCAAGCTCTGTTAAAAGGAAGGCAGCTGAAACTGTGAATATTGCCAGGTAACACTTACCCTGTGCTCTCACCAGCAGTTATTTTCAGTGAGAGCTTATGATCCACAGGAACAGGAGGAGTGATGTGCAGTGGATGGGGAGAGTGATTTAAAAAAATGACCCGAGTTTAAGTCTATATTCAAAGGAGAATCGACAGAAAGCAACAGGAGTAAATTTTTTGAAGAGAGCCCTAACCCAACAGACCTGCTCAAGATCCTGGACACTTCTGATTTGCTGAAGCAACACTGTTCAGCCAGGTCTGCTAATGAGCTCTGTAAGCAGGTCTCTGTAGATGTAGATACTCAGGAATGTTTTAGTGTCACATGAACGTAACACAGGGTCCAATATTGATGTGTTTAAACCAATAGAATTCAAGTTATTGACAAAATTAAAAGATAAAAATATTAACCTGTGGAGTCCCAACCCTATCAGAAATAACACAGAATGAAGTTGTTTATTTCTATAACTACTACATAAACACTGCCTGTGATTCGTGACATGAGATTGACAATGTTGTCTGGAGCTGAAGTTCAACTTGTCAACATTGCACTGTAAGTAGGTGATGGGTAAGACTGCCAAACATATTGAAAAATACAACATGGTTGAAGCAAACATCTCTGAACATTTCCACCTAATTTTTTTACATGTAGAACCATTCACAGTGTAATAGATGCTAATGGGACTCTTGCAATTTTTGATGTGGATTTGTTCCCTAAATGATGCCTTTAGAAGCCCAATGAAAGGACCAAAAGAGTGTTGAATCTGCTTGTTATCGCATGTCATAATATTATACATCTTTAAATGAATGAGTAGTATATCATGGACTGTCTCTTTATTTATTTATTTATTTATTTATTTATTTATTTTTTAAAGACAGCATTAGGAAGATATTAAGCATATACATAAAAAAAGGGGTCATATCCAAAAGTTTATATGCATCTGCAATATTTTTTTGCCAATTTGTACCTAATAAGTATCATGAACTAACGTATATTTTGCATAAATGCATTCTAAAACACTTACGGATATAAGAAAATGACAAATAAAATGTTTTGGGGAACTAAGAGCATTACATGCATTACAAAGTAATTAGAAGTAGAGCTACAGGATGATCACAATATTTACCATAAGCACTGAATTTTGTAGTGAATTAAGTAAATGTAGATATATCACCAGCTATACTCCTCCATAAGTGTAGGAGTACAGCCTTCGGGTGCATGTGCTATATAATGTTGGATTTAGCGTTTCACCAAAGCTCTTCTCCATGCACTATGTTACAAATGCTCTAATAGTACCTAGTTATCAAGTAGGCAGACAGTTTAATTAAAATTCCAATTAAACATGTGAGCCAACTACTGAATGCCTTTAGCCTGTTAGTCATTAAGGCGCTGTAAAATTAAGTAAAATTGCATTATCATCAGGCCACAACTATACACTTCTAGTCCTTGAGGGCCATAACACTAAGCAGCTCGGGTTTTTCCACTCTCAACACTTGGTTCAACTCATTAGCTTCAGTAATAGAATAAGGTGTATTAAAACAGTGCTAAGCTGCAGGGTTGACCGAGACTGGAGTTGATGTATAAACTGTGTGTTAGCAGAAGATTTCTTAAAAGCTTTGTTAAATCCCTAAGGATCAGTATTTATGGATTCAAAACAGCATGAATTGGGCAAAATCTGGAAGACAGCTGTATGATTGCAGGAATCTCTGTTTAGTAAAGTCCAGTTCAAGGCCTAGTCAACACTTTGAACTCTGTCATTTACCTCATCATTCTTGAACAATTTTAGCAGTGTGCCACGAAGCATTATCTAACTGAAATAGACCACAGCTATTAGGTCTTCAGCAGTGTTTAGGGCAACAGAATAACGTTTTTTATGGGCACTTCACTTTTTTAGCCATTTGTGCTACAATAGCTCTCCTGTGGGATCAGACCAGATCTATGCACATCAGTGAGCCTTGAGTGTCCAGGACTCCATCACTGGTTCACCTGTGGACCATCTTTGGACCATGTTTGGTAGGTATTGACTACTGCATACCAGGAACACCACACAAGACTTGCTGTTTTGGCGTTCATTTTACCAAGTTGTTCGACATCACAATTTGGCCTTGATCCATACGCTTGCCATTTTTCTTGGGAGACTTTGCTGCTTTTACATGTAGAGATTATTGTGAACTCCTGAACTCAAGTCCACCAGTTGTTTTCTTTACTATCGTCAGTTTAGCACTTCAAAAGTTTTGCATGGAGTTTCATGATTTGCACTGACTAAAAAATTGCTCGGCCTGTACCAATTGCAGCAGAAAACCTTTCCGTTGTGTACCTCGCTCTGAGTTTCTGGATTCTGGATTCTTGAATTAATCAGAGCATGATTGATTTTGAGTCCGTCCCTAGTCTTTTGTCCTTGAGCATGTAGTTTATTTGTAGTGTTATTGAGGGGCTGATATGCTCTTGCATGCCTAAGGGATTTTTTGGTTGGTTATTTATTTGTTCATTTATTTATTATTATTGTTAATTAATAATATTAATGTTAATATGCTTTTTAACATTAGTCGTCTAGTGCTAGTCCACCCTAGCTGCTGTGTGTGTCTGAAAGAAGTGGACATTCAGGTCTAAGTATAAAATTGGAACTGTGGCAACTGTTGCTGTTTGTTAGCTTCTTCTTTTCTGCTTCGCTGATGAGTTTCTTTGCAGTTGTCCCTCTGATTGGACACAAGGCTTTGTTTGGAAAATGGCACTATTGGCATGGACAGCTGCCTCCTCTTATACAAGCAGTTCCTCGACTTGTTCCGTCAGTGCCAGCTTACTTAAACAGAGGAGAGTTGTTTTTACATACCATGCAGAGCTCTCACACAGAAAGTGTTCTGTTGTAACACTTCATAACAAGCAACATGCAGGAAAGCTTCACTGGCTACTTTATTTTGTCTTCTTTTTTTCATTCTGACGTAGCTGACAGATGGATTTGGATAACAAAATCAGATAACAAATACCATGTTGTGTTTATCAAATGTGTGCAGTGCCCTTCCATCAGAGGCAACAGGAACTGGGATCCTGCTGAATCGAGTGGAAGAATGTGCACTCTGCAATCTGGCATCTAAAAATACTTATCATTTAAGCCAGCCAGGGCTTTATTTTAGTCCCAGTTTAGCAAGAGACACAACATCAAGCCTTGTGTTCACAGTAAGACGATTTTAAGGCTGTCTTCTTTCTGGATCCCATACCTGTTTATTAGATGTTTTTGAACACTGTAATGAACAGCTATTTTTGGTGGCTGCTTATAGAGCATTGACATAAATGCTGTTTTATGAAGAAACTATTTAAGAAACTACTGCTTCTTTAGTCATATCGTCTATAAAGAAGGTTTGAAATTAATGGAAGTTGTAGCCTTAGAAAGCCAAATAAACAAAGTCTATAGGAGTATATACACATTTTGTTTGTTTTTTTGTTTATCTGTCCATGTTTAAAAATGACATTTGATTGCTGTTGGAGCCAGTACATAGCTGTACTGTGTTATTGTGAATGATGTTAAAGTCTTACACTCAGACAAAAGCGGAAGGTTACTGTTTGTGTAATGGAAGGAGCAGTGTAGCAAGAAAGTCAGTAGCTGTGAATTATCATGTTGCAGTCTACCAAAAGTGTGTCCTCTTATCACAGTACTCTGATACAAGTTTGTCATCTTGCATAACCTTCTATGATAGCTGTGGAACGCACACTGGAAAGGGCAGAACCACCCCTTGCCTGCTATCTTCTCTCTCTCTCTCTCTCTCTCTCTCTCTCTCTCTCTCTCTCTCTCTCTCTCTCTCTCTCACGCTCTGTAACTTGTTCGTGGAAGTAACCCCATCACTGTGTCGTCTGAGCATTGGCCCTACAGGACAAAGCTGTGGAACATCAGAGTGTTGTGCTAGATGTATGGGACAGTGGGTAGTGTGGTGAGCAGGGCTGAAAGAAGCAGCTGGTGCTGGTCATTAAGTGACATTGTGCTCTGCTGAAGGAGGACAGAGAGGTGTCCTGTGGCGAGACAGTCAGTGAGGAAAACCATCTGCAGCCGTGCTGTATTGCTGGTGGAAGCATGAGGATGAAGGAGCTATCCCTGCGCCAGGACCCTGATCTGCGGAAAGAGCTAGCACTGCTGGCACGTGGCTGTGACTTTGTCCTGCCTTCACGCTTCAAAAAAAGGCTGAGAGCCTTCCAGCAAGGACAGGCAGGTCATCATAACTATTGCACAAAAGGCTGAGCCATTTTTCAATGTGCATTTGATAGCAATGATAGTATTGTGGTTTTTTTTGTTTTTTTTTATGTTTTTTTTTAAAGCCTGTCTCTTAAGTTCTTAAGTTTGGTAGATGCAAGGACATCAGTGTGATTCTTTTGCATGTTGCTGAATGTGTCTGAAGTTTCTGATGCTAACATTAAGCAGGAGACTCTGATCTGTTTGGTGTAAGAGATGGCCATTTCCTTTTATAGACATGGCTGACACTGGTGTAGCCGGGGAAGATTAAAAGCATTCATCGCTCCTGCTGTTACACTGAACCCTTTCCTGGCACATCAGAGCAAATTCTTCCCAGTGGTGGAATGTCATCTAAAGGCCTCATGAAGTTTAAGTGTGTGCAGTATTGTTGGTGATGGAAGTGTGTGCAACAGGTTGTTTACTGGTGATGGAGTAGAGGTTACTAAAAGCACAAGTATAATGTGGTCTTACCATGAAGGAGGAAGTCAGCAGGAGTAAACACCATGGGCAAAGCCTATTACATGACAAACAAACAGAGCGCTAGACTCTTGAGTCATAAATAGGTACAGAGGGTGTGGGTTTAATATTGTGTTTGAACAGATACACTGTGTTTGGCTGGTAAGTGGTTGTTATTATTAGGTTGAAATTTGTGGAATGTTAGTAGTGTTTGGCTTCTCGCTGTTCTATTTTAAGCTTATAGTAACATCCATAACCTATTCACTAGCAAACAGCAGCAGACAGGTTTTTTTTTCTAAACAGAAAAAGTTTATTAATGGTGTGATTCTCTGTGTTTATTGATCTTGCTGATACCAAGCTATTAAAAACATAGTGGAAACTCTAGATGTTACCTTGTACCTTTATGCAGCAGATCTGTAAAGACGTACTGGGCTATGTTTGACTTGTGGTCAGCATGGTCACTTGTTTGTGGCCTTTGAGCTTTCAGCAAGTCTGTTGGTCCCATTTGTCCACTTCATACAGTTCTTCAGTGTGATAATACATCCCCTGCTGTGATGATCAAAATGATAAATTAGGGTGGTGAAGACTGCTGTCCTGGGCAGGATTTCCCTATGTCTGTAAATGTGTATTATTGTTGAATATCTTTTGAAATGTACATAAGAATGTTTTATTTGGTTTCAAATAGGAAATTTGGGCTGCTGGGATTTTAGTAACTTGTAAAGTGCATACCCTTTCACAATACACAATATTTTAGACAGATTTTAGTGTCACAGCAAGTAGACCTGATACTGGCATTGCTGCATCTCTGCTTAGAATGTATTATTTTAGGAATAATTCAGTCACGTTTCCTGGGTAATTACTGCTGTTTTGTATGCTGGTATAATGCCGTTTTCTGATCATTTGTTGGAGCAAATAGGGATTATGATGATTAACGTCAACAGACTGATTTTTCGAACTAATTGCTTTTAATGTTATCCTCGAGGCATATACCATCTAGTCAAAAACACCATCAGATCCTTGGCATGACTTCTAAAAGTATCCTGACTTGGAATCTGTTGTTTTTATTTTATGCCATCGTCACTTGGCTTGTCCTAATTTAAAGGCAGGAAAGTTCATTAGGCTGCAATGTGTCGAGCAGCATGGCTGTTGCTCCAGTGGGACTGGGTGTGAACTCAGCGGGCCTCGTGGCTCACTGTTTATTTCTGTCTGTTTTGGCAGGCTCAGCTTAAGAAAGAGGAGGCCGTTTCACCAGCATTAAGCGAAAGCATTCCGAAGTTCTATTTCCCTCGAGGGCGGCCCAAAGCCAATATCA
This sequence comes from Bagroides melapterus, assembly GCA_028566695.1. Classification (NCBI taxonomy): domain Eukaryota; kingdom Metazoa; phylum Chordata; class Actinopteri; order Siluriformes; family Bagridae; genus Bagroides; species Bagroides melapterus. The sequence continues at coordinate 10,795,960 of JAOTRN010000048.1, forward strand.
ACATTGACAATCTCATTTCCAAGATAGAGAAAATATTTTCTCAGTTTCCCAGTGAAAGAGTAACTATTGAGGATATGGGAAAGGTTGCCAAGGTAAGTGTGATTTTGTAATTTGCAGCCTTCAGCCACACAGCAAAATATTTGTTTGTTTAATTAGCAGAAGTCCACAAATATTTGCAGGTTTTAAATAATTTTCTGTTCAGTAATTAATATGTTCGAGTAGGTATTCCTGAGAAACCTGGTGGAGGAGTCCGTTAACATCACTTTGTTTAAAATGGCCAACAATTTTTGGGAGGCCTTCTTTCCTTTAAACAAAATAATTTAGAAATATAATTATCGCTCATTTGCATTGTTTATTTGTATCAAAGCTTTTAAAGTGCCAATGAGGAATCCCTGATGTTGGCAGGCTAATTTTGGCAAGAGATGAAAATAAGCTTTCAGAGGAGCATTTTAAAGAAAGCTGTTAACATTTTATTATGCTTAATGTGAAATTTTATTTGCCATTTTTAATATTTTAATACCTTTTAAATAATTTTTATGCATGTCTGTGCTCTGTGTATAATGTCATATTTTCTTAGGCCTGCGAATGCCCACTCTATTGGAAGGCTCCATTGTTCTTCGCGTCTGGGGGAGACAGGAGGGGATATGTGTCGGTTCACAAATTTGTGGCAATGTGGAGAAAGTAAGACAATAAAGTTTGTTTTTGGTTTTTTTTTTTAAATTGGTTAGTTTTTAAAAGAACTTGCATGTTAATGTAAAGCCAGAGACTTTTGTATGTGCCACATTTAGGATTCCCCAAAAAGCTTAGCACTGCTGGGAGAATTAATGCACATAAGTATTCCTTACTGGAGTCTTGTTTTCAGAACACAAAAGTCTGTGCTTTTGACATGAAAATCCATGTTCTTTGAGAGGCAAAAGTGTCTGAAAGCATCTGTTTCCTGTTCAGAGTGCTACAGACCTGTCATGATGATGCATCCAAGTTTCTTCATCTCCTAGCCAAGCCTGGCTGTCCTTATTTGGAGCAAGAGGACTTCATCCCATTCCTGCAGGTACATCTGCTTTCTCGCTTGCTTGCTGAAACAAAAAAAAAAGTATATAGTAACAATGAGAGTAGTTTACTCGTGTACAATGGGTCATTAATAACTTTTGACATTCAGCCAAATAATACATTTAGTAAATGTTGTTTTGTGTAGAACCAATATTAAGGCTGTGCATCAGGTGATTATTGCAGCCAGAATTGCATTTACATTGAAATGCAGAAGGTCTCTGCATCCTCTCTCTCGAGGGCAGAGTGGTAACAAGCATTATTTGCCATGCTGGCTATTTCTCCAGCCGTTATACTGTTAGCCCGTGATGGACGCCTTGCTGATATTCAGCGTGGCAGGAGCAGGCACTGGGGGTCAGCAGCCCTTTTCCTGCAGAGGAAATACACTTTGGCATTCACGCTTTAATTTGTGTTGTGTAGCTTCAGCAATTGCTTTGACTGTTCTGATGAATGAAAAAAGTATTGTGGTGGAGTACATTTGAATGTACGTGCCCGCACCCAAAAAGAGGTGATTTATGTGTTTTTCTATTATTTAATTTCATATGGGGAAGGAGTGCAGAACCCCCTCAAAATAAGTCACGGCCAGCTGAAGCTGGTTTTGTCCTTGTAGAAAACTGCACTAGATCAAACCCTTTAAAATGTCTGCACGTCGTTGGTCACCATCATGTTCTTTGCAAATGCGTATATACAGAAAGAGGTTTTTTTTTTCCCCTCTTCATCACTAATCTAAATCAGAGATCATTAGCAGTGCACAAATTGTTTCAACACAAATCTTTCCCTTCATATGACTGTCGTTTGTACTGTTGACTTTGATGTGATCTTGGTATCTGAGAAACATTGTGAAACCCTCATCTCTCTTGCTTAAGGATGTGGTGGATTCACATGCAAGCCTTGCTTTTCTGAAGGAGGCCTCAGACTTTCACTCACGCTACATTACCACAGTAAGGGCAACATATAATAACTGTTTGAAAGAAGTTATGTTTAATTTTATAATGCTTTACATATAGTTTTGGATTGTAGAATCATTTTCTCTGAAATTCTAATGTAAGCAAATCTTCTTACCAACAGGTAATTCAGAGGATATTTTATAATGTCAACCGATCATGGACGGGAAAAATAACATGTTCAGAGCTGCGGAGAAGCAGTTTTCTTCAGGTTGGGATTAGTAGTGTTGTGTTGTGAATACATTATTAACTGGTATATAAAACGTTTCACAAGTCACACTGAATTTTCACAGAATGTGGCATTACTGGAAGAGGAGGAGGATGTTAACCAGCTGACTGAGTACTTTTCCTATGAGCATTTCTATGTCATCTACTGTAAATTCTGGGAGCTGGACACTGACCACGATCTGTACATAGATCAGCGAGACATGGCACGGCACAACGATCAAGGTAGCAGACCAGTCGAAAGAAAGAAAAATGTCGTTTCATGAGTGTCATGAGTTTCATGTTGCTTTATGAAGTCAAACGTCTTTTCCATTCCTTACCACATCACACAGGGCTGCATTTAGTGAAGAGGAACAAGATCAATAGGACATTAATTCTCTTGCACTGTGAATTACCTGCAGCATGATGTCATGTCTGCCACTTAGATTGATCTGCCTCTTTTAAACCATGTGTCCTTTAGTGTTAAAATAGTTCAAGTAATATATCTAAATGACACGTTATTGAACATGTAACCGTTTCATGTGTCTCTTTAATGTGGGTTTTTTATGATTATTACTATTCCTAGCCATCTCCCACAGAATGATTGAAAGAATATTCTCAGGAACTGTAACAAGGTACAGACAGTTGTTTTTGATTATTACAAGTTCATTAACATTACAACACTGTAATGAAATTCTTTCCTTTTCAATACAAAGTAAAATTGAAGCCGTAAGGACTTTTAGTAGTTGTTCATTTGTGTTTCTTTGTAATGAACAGAGACAGGAAGGTTCATAAAGAAGGCCGGTTGAGTTACGCAGACTTTGTGTGGTTTCTTATCTCTGAGGAAGACAAGAAGTCTGAAACCAGGTCCCAGCAAGTTATCTGTCTTTTATCTTTATTTTCCTAATCTGTACTGGATTTTGAATTGACTGCTTACTTTTTTTTTTTTTTTTGCTGTCTTATTAAATAAATATATCTTCTATATTACATCTAGCTAAACAACAAAGCCAGTAAATGGGTTAGTTCATTTGTGCTTGGTTATTTTGAACCTATATAAGAGCTTGTGACTCATGGCTCTGTAGCATCGAGTACTGGTTCCGGTGTATGGATCTGGATGGCGATGGCGTTCTGTCCATGTTCGAGCTTCAGTACTTCTATCAGGAGCAGTGTCAGAAGCTGGAGGCTATGGCCATTGAACCACTGCCTTTTGAGGACTGTCTCTGCCAAATGCTGGATCTTGTCCGGCCTGAAACACCAGGTAGGCTTCGTTTGTTTGAATATAGAGAACAGGCTTGTGTGTTGTTTACACAAGTAAATGTGAATTTTGAAGTATGGTTCATTAGATATCTATGTAGCCATAGATTAACCTGAACTCAACAAATGTCTTGGTTTTTCTTCCTAAAATCAGATGGTGGTGAATGCCCTGAATACTGATTGTTGACTTAGCGTGTAGAAAAATGAATTCATGTTGATATTTGTTTGTATGATGTTTAGGGAAGATCACCCTCCGGGACTTGAAGAGATGCAAGCTAGCTCATATATTCTTTGACACTTTCTTCAATATTGAGAAATATCTGGATCATGAGCAGAGGGATCCGTTCATGGTGGCAAAGGTAATGACCAGTACATACTTTTTCTGTTTGGACAAAGCATTATAATTATGTGTCTTAACTATTATAAACACTCCTTTCAGGATGCTGAGAGTTTGGGACAGGAGATTTCTGACTGGGAGCGATATGCTGCAGAGGAGTACGATATTTTGGTGGCTGAGGAAGCCGCCAACGAGCAGTACAATGATGGGTAAAGCATCAGGATTTCATCACCTATCTCATATTGTTCCCTTGTCACATCTCAGCTCATGCATCATTAATATCAGTGCTGCCTCTCACCTCAGAACATGTCCATATCCAGCCTGGGTAAGCTTTCAGAGAAGACAAACTTAGAACCACTTAGGGTTTCATTTTCACTGAGTGACTTTTAATTTACAAAGTTGTCTTAAAAGACAAAAAAACAGCTCTGTGCAGGACAAATGTATTTGTTCATGCCAATAAATGAGCCGTGTTAATTGTAGAGCCATACATTCTACAATAAATCTGAAATTCATTTCTTAATTAAAATAAGGTCCAGTGATATTAACTTAAAAGTATATAATTTTTTTATCATCAGACAACTAATGAGATCACTTTTCCATTACTGTTCTGCTTTACATTAGACTGGAGCAAATAGTTTGAGGATCTAGGACTCGTTTGATGTGCTGTGTGTTATGTGCTGGTTTTAGGAGCACCACTGATTTCTGAAGGCAGCTTCTGTGTAGAGGTCTATAGGTAAGAGAGTTTAAGTGCAGGGGTTTGGTTCTTGGTCACATGAGATCACTTACTGAAGTCCGAGGGAACTCAAATCCTCAATCGTTTTCTTAATGATTAAGACATGATGGATGTAAAGATTCACCTTCACTTTAGCAGAACGTCCTCCTTTTTAATATAAAGTGGGCACAGCTAATGTGGGCTAAAGCTTGAATAAACGTTTTCCTCTTTAACCATATGGCAAGGCTGATGTCACCTCCTTTGCCCACGTTCCTTAGCAACTAAATAAGCAAAAGCTAAAACTACAGGTTTCTCTGTGTAATTTGTTTCTCTGTGCTATTGTTTGGTACCGTACACTTCGTGTTCCCTGGGACTTCTCATCTGTCTCTTTTCACCCTGGTGCTCCACATGTTCCCAAACCTCCAGTGATCCATTTTTCACATACTGACCTGAATAGTTCCAGCTCGACCTAGTCAAATGTAGCCATGTTTTTATCAGAGTTTCTTCACTCAGCAACAGATTTCAGTGATCTTTTCAGTGTAAAGACTGTGTGAAATGTATTTTCTGTGTTGGTTTTATCCAGTGAAGTGAAAGCTGCTCTTGTTAGTCAGTACTACTGTTCAGGATTAATGAGAGTGTAATCATTTGCTGTTCCCTTCTTTCCAGCTATGACAATCCCCTGGTTCCAATTGACCTCATCTCCACTGAGTTTGACCTGTGCAGTGAGAAGAGGCACTTGTTTGAGTTTGCTAACCCTCACTGTAACCTGGACCTGGATGAGTACAAATACGCAGACGATTTTGAATGACGGCCACTTAAACATCAAAACTATCCACCGATACACAAACACCCAGCAGAGCACAGCAAGACAGGCCACGTGCAACACACAAAACACATCAATGCAGCCACATGCATGAGCTTACAAGTTCATGTTTGTGTTCTGACTGGCCGAAGATTGTGTCCCAGGTTCTAGTTAAGACGCAGTACACCGATAGCCTGGTGAAACACATGAAGAGGAAGGCTTGTGCTCACCCAGCACACCAGCAGTGTAGCACTAGCTGTACTTAGCCTTACAGCTCCTACTGAGCTCTGTGCCTGATCAGCACAGGATGAGCATTAGGACTGTCAGGCTCTTCAGTCTGCACAACAACCAAACGGCAGGTTATTGAAGAACACTTGAAATGTGCTCCAAGTGTAGAATATTTAACACACAATTGGCAAATGGCAAACATTCCACATATTAACTAAAGTGACTTCAGACTTGAGCTTGATTTCATTAATGTTGTATTTCTAATAGCGCTGTGTGTAGGTGTGTGAAATGCCTCGCACTCAGAGCTCCTTGAGGGGAAATAACTGTCTGCCTCTACTTTGCTGTTTCACAGATGTGAAAACTTGTTTTAAATTATAGATTTATTTATAAATATTTGTACATATTTATTTGGTGGTTGCTGTGTTTTGCTGAGATTTATCTGAATTTTAAATAAATCCTCTTTTTTCTATAAAAATATCTTGCATAGTTTACTGTAAAATAAACAATTAAGCCCTTTTTTAAGAGTTTAATAAAGTATTAGAACTTCATTCATGTTGTTTATGATGTCCTGCATCACAAAGTAAACAGAGTAAAACTCTAATACCGAGTGTGTCCGTGTGTGTGTCTGTGTGTGTGTTTCTGTGTGTGTGTATGTGTACGTAACAGAATATTCTTCCTGCAGCAGGTCAAACAGCTTTCCAGTGTGTTATGTTGGGTCTTAATAAAAGTGAAGTTATGCCTCTTTATTAATATACTTCTCGGGTCATCACTGTTAGTACCATTTACCAAAAACAAAACTAGCTTTAAAAATGAGTACGTCTGTTAATTTGTCATTTATGTTTAAAACGAGCTCATCCTGTGTACATAGTTGTAACTAGTTTATTGGAAAGAAGTTCTATCTTTTCTGTTACATAATGGTATTGAACTTGAGTCAGAAGAATGTCATGGTAAAGTATATTCTGTACAGTTAGTGGCTCAATATTTCAATAGAAACATCTATTCAGCTGAGAATAGGATGCAATCAGGGGTTTCCAACATCTTGTGGAATCCATGCTATGAATAATTGAGGCTGTTTTGAGAGTAAAGTGAGTTCCTACCAGATCAGTGTTGCTAACAGTGTGTGTATATATGTGTCGCTAATGTGTGTGTGTGTGTGTGTGTGTATAAGTGTTGCTAATATATGTGTGTGTGTGTGTGTGTGTGTCACCTGTTCAGTTGTGTGGATTTAGATTCTGATATTGTTTATTTGTTGAGATAGTGCTGAAGTGTTATGAGTGACTTTTCACTCTAGATATAGTCTTACTGTAGTGATTTGGACAAAAAACATTGGGCAATTATTAAAGAATCTTTATTTTGTGTATGTTTTTTTTCTTTAATAAATGAAATTACTGTGAAAAGGTTAACATTAATAGTATACACAAGCTTGTAGATATATATATATATATATATACACAATGCAAACAAATATGTGAACATTATTTTTTTTCTGATTCAGATTAGTTTCGTTTGGGTCATACCCAAATATTACATACTTCCTATAAAACAATTATTGAAGCTTCCCTAATATTATTTCAGACATTTTGCGGAATGAACAAAATGATGGTACTCTCCAACTGTACAGTGGATTATATGGACCATGGAAATAGTTTGAATGTAACTTTCCTGATTTTCTAATTGTCTCTCATTGTTTTTAGAATTCTTAAAAAAATATATACAGTGGGTTTTAATTGTTAGATAGGTAGACTTCATACCATATATGATTCAGATGATTCACCGAAGTATGTGCTAAAACAGCACAGCTAGCTAATGTGCACTTATATAAAGTAATGTGTGATTTAAACAGCTTTCTCTGTGTGTGTGTGTGTGTACACATAGTGCTTTTCCCCCCACCAAGAGTGTCTTACAATGTGCTGTGATGTGGCATGAGCAGCAGTTTGAAAAGATACAGTGGATCGCTTCACAAATCTCAAATAAAACAGAAACAAAGAACAGCAAAGAAGACAAAATACACATTCTATCATCCTTAGCTTAGATCTGGTTTAGATGACACCAAAGAAGGAGGCAATGTAAAACCAATAATTAATGTCTTTAGCACCAAGGCATTACATCATTGTTTACAGTAAATCTAAAAAACTGGATGAGGTCATAATAAACATGCTGTATCATTTTCAAAACCTTCAGTGAATGTCTTAGAATGGACTTTCATGAGGAAATCAAATATCTATTTCTACTGTGTCCACATCCACTTCTTCAGCAGTGACCCCTGGCTGGATATCAACTGTTTCCCTGCTGTCAGGCTGCTCTCTGAGCACTGTAAGATGTTCTGCAGCTCTCAGGTCCAGGCTGCACACAGGAAAAGAGAACTGGTGTCAGAAAGGACTCTTACTAATCGTGTGTGATCGTTAATGCTGTTAATATTTTAATTTATGAAGGAAATGAACTGCCTGTAGTCATCGTGACTGGAGCTCATGCTGTCAGAATACATCATAGCTCACCTTTTCAGCAATTTGCTTCCCTTACTTTCTTGTGAAATTCGCAGATCTCCTGGAAACACCAAAATGAGTTTGTAATTGTGGTCAAAGACACTTTAGTGAGGACTTTTAGCTGGACATAAGTCAGGACGTAATGAAGTAGCGTGTCAGTGCCTGCAGAAAAACTGCTGACTCAGTACTGACTTTGGGACTTGTTGTACCTTCAGATGCAGTCGGTTTGATGGATGGCGATCTGGAGCGATTATTGAGTGAGTGCTGTTTATTTGTGTCAGAGCTGATGAAGGACACGGCGTCTTCTCCCTCAGCTGTGCCCTGGAGAGACGCTCTGTAATAGATGAGAGGCATCCAGCTCTCCTCCCTGTTACCGATGCTCTGCTCACCAGTGTACCGCTGCAGATAGCTATATCTGAAGAGGAACAGCACAGAAACCAGCCTGTGTGTTAGAATTTAAAGAATCATAAATGCTGGCTTTCAAATCTGAATAGAGCTGTGCTCCCTGAGTCATATCCCATGCTTACTTAAAGCTGCTAACAGTTTCTATGCAGTGTTGCTTTACTCACATAGTCTTCTTGTCGGGTTTGAGCAGCTTACTGGAGAACTCGCTAAGGATGGTGAGGTAAGAGAGGTATGGTGGTGGTGAGTGCTTCTCTGACTGCTGAATATAGCTCTGGAAAACAAACTCAATGCCATCCCTGCAAAGAAACGAAAAGACACCACCACGGATTGGAGAGATGAATTAATTATATATGATGCCATAGCCATGTTAGTGTGCAACCTGTCTTGTTCATTGTGCTTCATTATTCCATGTTGTGGAAATAAATGTAGACCATGACAGACCCTAAATAACACCATTACAGGTTGTACAAAGCTGTATGCTATATAATTGCCTAGCACTGTTTACCTTTACTCTTCTATGCTTGTATAGTGTAATAATTTATTATTTTAACTATGCCACTATCTGTTTTAATTGCTATCACCACTGGCTCTACAGCCAGACTTAAAGCTGTAAAGCTGCTTTATGACAACGACTGCTTTAGTAACAAACAAATACGATATGAGCAGATTTGAACTGAATATATAATTGATTTTCTATCACATTTCCAGTAAACACCACTGAATAACTGAATGGCATGGATTTTAACATGTTTATTAAATTACCACTACTGAGTTTCAGTCTCAGTGGAAAGCCATGAAATTAATTTTTATTAGCAATCTGTTTAGCTTGAGCTCCCTGCAAGGCAATGATTAAGTAAAAGATAAGTCTACACAATTAGCACATTAAAATTACAGTCATTCAGTTAGAAGCTAGTAAAACATCTGGTGTTTGGGTCATGTAAGCAAGATAATGCCAGCTAAAATGCCCTGTTAACAAAATATAAGAGGCTTGGTGGAGGAAACATCATTCATCATCATAATTAACTCTTACATGTCTACTTATAAAATACTAGCAAAGAGAAAAGTATGTAAGATAATGATTTATTAATAGCCCAGCATGTACTGCTGTAGAGACTGAAGAGTGTTACCTGTGGATCATGGCCAGAGACTCACGAGATTTGATCTGATCCCACCCGAAGGTGAGTGAGAAGCGTCTAGCCAGCTCTTTGATGCTGCTGTAGGTCTGAACTCCTGAACTGCAAACATTCCCAGTGTCCTGCTCCTGCTTCAACCGCAAGTACAGCTGCACACAGCGAGATGTGTGATGCTATAATCAGTATAACCCCTCACCATTCACCTTTATATATGTATATATTATATATCACCTATAAATGTATAAATGTCATAACTGCTCTTAATTCTTTGTCTGTAAAGACA
>JAOTRN010000048.1:10808139-10827338 GCA_028566695.1 Bagroides melapterus
TTAATAGTTTTCCTAGGCTATAAAAACAGACTTCCTTAATCTTAGTGTTTGTTAATAGTTAATTCACCGTTTTAGTTGCTGCTATTTAATAAACATTCTTGATGACAAGTTTAAAGGAGAATAAGACAGTCGCTATGTCACAGTGCTGAATGAGCCGTACCCTCATGTAGTGCTTGAAGATCTCAGCAGCCATACTCATCTCAAGCACACTGTGCACTATCAGTTTACAGTAGGCAGCCAACAGATTCCTCCTCCTGTGCAAGTCCTCTGGCCAGCTCACCCCACCCTTGCTCTCACTGCCTGAAACACACACACACACAAAGAGAGGTAAAAAAAAAAAAAATGATGGTTGGATAACAGTGAGTATATCCATGCTCTTCAGCTACTCAGCTTCAAAACCTAGTGAAAGAATCCTAAGGTGAGGAGCCATTAACCACATTTTCCCAACCGCGAAAAAGTCTTTCATTTTATTCGGCCCTGAATCATCATCCTAGTGAGAAGATCAAACTGTTAAATTGCCACGTTACAATCAAAAATGCCTTATGATATTTTCAAGGGGTAATCAATTACAGGCAGGTTAGAATACCGCCGTCTGAAATATTAATAGAACCACCCAGGTTTACTTGTCTCTTGTAAATAATTATAATAATAATAATATTAATAATAAGAATAATAATCAGTCATTATGTAGTCAATATTTCTACATATTCCTAGTTTTAAGTATAAACTCTGAATAAATATTTAAACTCTTTAAAAAATATTTAAAGAGTAAATGCATAAGTATAGATGAACAGCTAGAAATTTAAATGGATGACTGATCGAAGGCATGTCATCGTTTATGTATTTGTCATTCATTTAAATCACGTTCATGAAGACTTTATTCATGTATTCAGCGGTGTGTTGAAGTGTGTTCATCTGCTCCAGGAAATCTTAGTGATTTTATTAGTGATAATAAAAGTATGAAACGTAATACATTTACAAGTTCAAAGGCTTACAACATCAAGTCAGTCACAGCATGTAGGATATTTAGATGAATGATTTGGAGGCTTTCAAATGTACTTCACAAAACATCTTGTTATTTTGCGACTGGTTTGCAGTACTGTACTCTGACTCTAATCTATTAGATGAGAATTGGTCTTTACTCATTTATATTTACAAACTGCTAATTTAACACCTTAACTGAGGTTAGTGGTGTTCAAGTGTATTTGAATGGGAAAATCAGGTAAAAAAGAATATGAATCAGTAAATCAGGAAAAAAAAAAGAATCAGTTCCTCCAGCTTTTGCCCTCTACTATGAAATAAAATACAGTTTTTCATCTTTAATTCAGGCTCATGTAATTATGGGTGTGTATAAAACATTTCTATAGCTAAGCAATCTGTTGACTTTAACCAGGTTTAGGATGAATGTGTGCAAACATCAGTGTGTACTCTAGTGGCTCTCTCTGTGCTGTAACTTGGAGGCAGACTGCCATCTACTGGAAAAAAAAGCAGTAAAAGTAAAGGTTTCTAGCATTTATTTATTTCTCTGAGTTTAAATGATAACTGTCTCACAAATGCACATTGCTTATTAAAAGTAAAAAAAAATTAAGTAAAAAAAGGACTTAAGGAGGACATAGGGTGGACAGGACTTAAGGAGGACAGGGCTACCAGTGCTGCTGTGGCTGTGTGTCTCAGGGCCGGTGAAGACATGGTCTAGGATGAAGCCGAGCAACGCTTTCTGCAGTCTGGGTTCAAGGGTGTAGAGAAGAGGAGCACCTGCTGACAAATCCCACATCTGAAGCTGGTAACTGTGTGCTACGAGGACATCACTCAAACACATGAACGCCTGTATGAGGAAGAGTAACACAAATGTGTTAGACTCATTATACAGTACAGCGAGAAAGAGTGAATATCAACTAATCAAATGTCAAATAGAAAAATAAAAGGATTTAGGAATAAAGTTGAGTTCTTTTCAAATTCAAGACGTTAGTTTTATCAATCTTTATAAATATAACTCTATAGCATAATCTATTATTTGAGTTATTCTGTTTGTGACACTTATGACAGATCTTTGGCATTTCAGAGACATGCATGAAAGGATAAAAAATTAAGAGCAACTCTCATTCAAGAAGGAATTAAAAAAAAAGTTATTCTAAATTATATCCTCTCTGTAACACAGGAGGTATTTAAATGGGTTTAATGTAATCACACAGGTAAAAGAGGAGAGAATAAGCTGACATGAGGGGTGAAGCCTGTACCTGCTCTCTCACCACCTGCTCCGTGTGTGAAAGACACCGGTGGCATTTTTCACAAAACGCTCGTAGCTGACTCCTCTGATGGAGAGCTGACTCCTAAAAACACACAAAAGTAAAGGACACGCAGATATTTGCAGGATGTGAATCACAATGCAGGTTGTTCATTACACAATCCATTTGCAGAACTTTAGTAATTGAGATTTATCTTCTACACATTCCTAATTAGTGACGATATATTTTAGAATAATGTGTTAAATGGATTATTTTACACATCGTGCTGCAGCTTTTTCATCAGCCCTGAGCAGCCCAAAATACAGCAACACAGTTGTCCTTATCCATCCTGCCTACCTCTGCCCTCTCTCCCTCATTCAACATACTGCTGAATCAAACGTGACACTTTTTTTGTAGTATTTTTGTGGCATCAGATCAGTGTGCATCATAGATGTGAGGTGGAGAAAAAAATGGTGAGAACACAATTAAACTAAATAATAGAAGCTGATGGAGGAGTCCTCACTAAATGTGGACGGATGAAAGCATTGTTAGTAGCAGTGCTGTTGGTGTAAACCATTCTTTCATTATTATACACATGTGCTAGGCTCCAGGGAGAAACTGCTGTTCGAATCTCATTTCAGAGAAATGACTCATTTTAATCGTACAATATCCCAATTTTCTGCTGAACTCATCTTGTTTTCTCCCACCAGCTCCTCTCACTCGAATTCGCCCTCGTTCCCAAGTCAAATGCCACTGACATTAGAATTGCAGATTGGGCCAAAGTCACCGCCTGGGTCTCAAATTACAGCCCACGCTGGCAGTTATTGATGAGGGGGTCGGAGAGTGAAAGCACTCGCTCGGGTGCGACTCCCCCAAGTGAAGGATTTTAATGTTGCTCTCTTACCTACAGCATTCTTAATGGCCATCAATATCTCTGTGTGGAAAGGTTAGGGGTCGAGAAATATGATTACCTTGTGCGCTGCATGGAAACATAGGCTTAATAACGACGTCACATTAGAGATTAGCAAAGGAGACTTCACACAAGAAGGTAGCCATTACGCCCCCTATAATCCATCACCTGAACCTACTCTTTTTCATAATGCCTCATGATCAATCGCAGGCTTCTCTCGATTATTAAAATCCAGTGGACACAACCCAGTGCCTTTGAGGGCATCACAGCTGATATTTCAAATGGAATGTAGCAGAATTAAAGGACATGTTGCTTGTGATGGATCATATGGGAATTGTGTAGACACTAAGTCACACACACACCTAAAAGGCTTGCTTAATTTATCACTCCAACTCTGTACTGTGTAAATATTAGCATTCACATCTCTAGATCTGATGCCAATGACAAAGAGGAGAGAGTCACAGCATGGCAGGGTTGAGCTAAAGGAAGAATGTCAGAGCAGCTGATGACTAACCCTGGAGGTTATGCCTTCTCCAAAGCTGTTCAGGTTCCACAGGATGCAGCAGCAGACACAGCGCAGAGCCTCAGTGATCATCTGACAGCAGCACACAGAAGACAGCTGAGCTTTCACCAAAACAGGCTGCTCACGTTAAGAGACTGTTGTAATAAGTGATCTTACCTCTACCGGAACACCTCCGTGCTGTAACTCAACTACAAGGAGCTTAGAGACCAGCTCATATATGCCCCATTTAGACAGATCCTGAGCACTGAAACACAATGGTGTCAAGAGTATGACAAAGACCATGTGAGAGAAAAAGGGTGTTATTTTTTTTAACAATGTAGTAAACAATATCTAAACTTAAACTGCATCAGTATGGACATATTTAGTTGTACTTGAAAAGAATGGAATACAGTCAATTAATATTCAGGCAAAATATATGATTGTTGAAAGATTTCATGAATTCTTCAGTTCAGTGTATTTATCAGTGTATTAGGAAGACATTTCTGTTGATATATATTACGAACAAAGTGCAATCCTGACCAGGGTAAAGCATTTACTGTATGTGATGAATGAACAAATATCACCAACATGGTCAATATACTGTAGCTAAAAATAAATTTTGTAGAAACAAGAATTATTTTTTTTTACTACATTGCTCCTGTGTCGAAAACAAGCAGCTTTAGACAGATATTCTCTCATGTCTGTCTCATCCTAAAACTTACTTCTAATTTCAAAAGTCAACAAGTTTTTAATCATTTGTTCCATTTTGAATTGTAGGTTGGAATAAACAGTCTTTCTGTTATCTTCTCACAAAATAGATAATAATAATCCAGTCTTACTTGTTGAAAGCAGATAATTTTTTCATAATGGAAAGAATTTCTTCCTTTTTGTCTCCATCTCCAGTGAAAGCTCCATCCTAAATAAACAAAAGTGATATTGTAGTTACTCTCCCAGTCATCCTGAACCACTCTCTTTGCTTTATTCAACAAACTCATGTAGAAATCCATGCAGTCAATTTGAGTGCATAGAATTTTGACTTTAATGAAACAGTCATATGTCATCTACTATGCATATACTGTACAATACCCACACTGACTGCCTCTCCTAAGCATGAGCTCAGTGTGTGTGTCCAGCGCTGGATGAGTTGGCCTATGGCAGAAGCTGCCAGGTTTTGCCAGTGTGAATCATTTGTACAGAGGTTATGGTACGAGCGAACAGCTGCCTCTAGTAGTGCTGCATCTGTGTGTGTATCCACTGCAGCCTCCAGCCCAGTGAGCAGTGCCTGAAAAGACTACAAACACACAAAACAGTGACATATGCTGAACAGCAGGGGGCACACTATAGGGCACTCTAAATATTTATGAAACTTTATGTTCTGAGTATTTTCAGTTTATAACATATTTGAATAGATTTGTCCAAAATCTGACAAAATGTACACTGAGAGGTATTATGTAGAAGTCTACAACATGCAGTCAACGTGTACCGATTAAACATTTCATTATGAAATACTGAGACCTTCTTATAATTTGCAACTAAAGCTGAACATATAATGTTAACCTCCCAGAATCCCTTTACAGGTCAATACAAAAATATACTGATAAAAAATGTCCAACCTCTGTGTATTCATCACCACAGTTGTCCATTTGAAAGTAATGAGGTATTTTGAGGAAAGATGTAAGTTTTTCAGAATCTTCTGAGTACTAGAAATACACAGGCAGATGAAATGATCAGAACACAATTTACTGTGGACAGAAAGAGAGCAGAATAAACGCATGGGCCCATTTCTCACCTTGGATAACAAATCAGGTAGCACCTTTAAGAAGTGTTCTGTAAGTTTTGCACAGTCATCTGTCTGTAACCTCTTTTCTTTTGTACCAATCACCTAAAGCACAACATCAGAATGTTCATAAACAGTCTGCTTCATACTTACACATATAGAGGACAGCTATAAAAACATCATAATCAGTCATGAAGCATGCAAAAACATCATAACCATAAGCTCAGAGCAAAGACAATGAATCTCAGGCGTGTTCCTCTTTGTCTTTACAGCTAAATGAGTGACATGAGATAAGTAAAGATGAAGAAAAGCAGAAGCTAACTTTCTTCCCCGTGTTTCTCCCTGCTAGTAGAGGTCCCTCAGCAGCTTGCCTCACTGATGCCAAAAGAATCTCAATCACCAGAGCCTCCTCATCACTACTCAAAGCTGTGTAACAAACACACATATACATTCACACTGTAAGAAAAAAAAAAATAGAGAAGAATAGTGTTACCGATGCTGGACACACTGTGAGGGTAAATACTAGCCTTGTTCTGGTGAGGAAGGATGAGATGTGAGAAGTGAGGTGAAAAAGGCCCAGTCCTTCAGCAGAAGCCCACCACTATCCCACAGACTGTCCACCAGATACATCACATGCTGGTGCAACTGATTAACACAAAAGAAAAATATTTAAAACAATTACAATTACAAAAAGCTACATAAAGCTTTATTGTGACAACATCCATTGTCCCAAAGTACTAAACAAATAAAATCAAATTTAATTTACTTGCAACATATTAATGCTTTCACCACAATGTTCCTCCAAAAATGATCCTGATTCCACAGTCATCCTTATTACCTGATACCTACCAGACAGGCAAGGTTAAGGAAGTTGAGGACGAACCCAACCTTACTGTAAACACACATTAAGCTTCTACATCTTTTTGAAGTACTGCTTATGTAGCATCAAATGGCAGCTAAATGTACATGGAGGAGACTCTAATTGCCCTGTTCTGGATATAAAAGCTAACAGATGTCCACGATTGGCTAGTGTTACTCTAATAACACTCTAATTCACGGGAGCAGGGAGGTCATTGCTTGCCGTCCTTTCCACTTAACAAGCAGAGCTAATAAAAGACTTTCTTGTGGACTTTCATCCACAAATGGGAGTGCTTTGGTGAGATTCAGACTTTCAGCAATGTGCAAAAGTACCATGAAGAACTAACTACCTGATTCTCAGTGTAGAACTGAATAAGTGCTCGGACTCGGGCCAGGGTGAGCTCTCTGTATCTGTCCTCCTCCGATATTCCTGCCTTCATCATTGGAACTGCAGGTTTACTGAGTAACCTGAGGAAAAATAAAATAAAATATAAAATAAATAATAAAATGCTTTATATCCTGTAGTCACATCTAGTGCTAATGTATTTTAATATAACAATTCTATTAATAACAATTAACAAATAAAGTAAAGTGAATTTAGTCATTAATGACTGCTTAAGCATTAACTTTAACGTTCATCAGCATTAGTAATGCAATTATATTGTATGGATTAAAATTGGTTCATGTTGAAATATCAACACATAATATGAGCTTTATTTACTTATACCACAACAGATCCTAAAGTACATGGATTGTTAATGTTGTAAATAATCCTATGAATGTTAGTTAAGTTTAGATACGATTTATACGTGACTCTAATGTAATGAGATTTATATATTTACAGTATCCTACTTGTAGCCCTTTCTATAGTTGACTCTGTATAGTCTTTTCCAGACTCTTCTAGTCTACAAATATTACTGGTGAAGCACTCACTTGCTGAAGAGAAATTCGCCTGCTACAGCTGCAAGAGGTCGATGAGTAGAGTATACAAACTGAAATATGTGCTTGTAGTCAGCCTGGCTCAGTACATCATCACATGACCTGCCACAGTGAGAACAGGTTGGATGGTCAGCCTGCTGTATAATATCCAGTATGTGTTTGAGCTAATAAGGGTTCTGGTGGAAGGATAAATGATAGAAAAAGAAATTCTCACTGGGCAATGGCCATCAGCAGCCTCATTGCCTGCACTGCTACCTCGTGGTCCTTATCCAAAATCATGGAGATCATTCTCTCCTGTGGAAAAAAATCACCTCACGTCATTAACTTCACAACCAGGAATACTATCCATTTTACACTATCTATCATTTCTGAGAGACTTTTTACTTTTTATTTGCTAAGATGTCATTGTTTGCAGTGCTCATTAGTGTCGGTCTACATCTCACCATCACCTAATTAACATTTTCCTACATCATGCCACCCGCATATTTATTCTTTATGCTTTAACACTAGAAACTGAAACAGATGGTACCTTAAATCGACTGGTGAAAAGGTCCATTTTGGAGCTAAGATTAACATCCTGATAAAGTCCCTGAAGACCCAACACACACTTCAAGCGTACATCAGGTTGCTGTGCAAATAACACACGAAGTAAAAAATGAGCTTATAGATTTTCTAAATCAGTCTAAAGGCTGTAAATTACACTTAGTTCACTCAGCAAAGTAGAGTCAGCATTCTATACACAGAAATAATTTCAGTTATAGTAGTGTGTTACCTTGTCATGCATCATCCAGCCTACATATTTCAGACAGGTATCATTAAGAAACACTGCACTGTAAAGCTTCATCCATTCAGTTAGTTCCTCTATACAGATCGCCCTGATCTCAGGTATCACATCTCTGCCAAAACAAAAACAAGCAAAAGCTTTCATTAAACATCAGGGGTATGTAAGGGAAAAGATGATCTAAAGGCAATAACAAATAATTAATTTACCTGTATCTTTTAAGAAACACTCCTTTAAAAATTGCATCCATCATGTCTTCTATTTCAAGCTTTCTATCCTTCAACTGAAACAGTATAAAGATCAAACTTCAGAAACTTTTTTGACCCACCAACACAAAATAATTCAACAATCAGGGGGTGTCAGCCTAACCTCGGAAATTTTCTTCTGGATCTTGTCCAGCCGTTGTGAGGCTCGCTTGCTGGATGTCTTGGCCAGCTCAACCTCACAGAGTTTCTGGTTGTTCTCCACACTAACACTGAGATTGAGAGCCACATTCACCAGAGCACTGAGCAACTTAACCGCTACAAGACCACATATGGATGGAGAGACAAAATCGCAATGCAAATGTTTAACCCATGAACATCCCACACCATCCCTGCTTTCTGCTTGCAGATATGTAGCTCAGAGAGTGAGAGTCCATATTTAGAGTGTTACCTGCCAGTGTGCATGTGTGTCTAAAGGCACGCATATGTGATGCTGAAAGCTCAGTCAGCAGAGAGATGAGTGTACTCAGGAGGTAGCTGTCAAAGATCACACTATATTGACACTGTGATATCAGCACTGAGACAAACTCACAAAAGTGAGAGCGGAACTTTTTCCAGTACAGACCAGACATAACAAGAGGATACTCTCCATTGTCCTAAGAAAGGAAAAAAAGCAATCATAATAATCATTTAGCAAAAAAAAAACAACTGTGCTCAACATAAAGGAAAAAGCCCTATAGTCACAAAAGTAATGTTTACACTCACAATGTCCATGGGCCATGTGACCGTCAATATCCATGGAAACGCCAGAAACCTTTTATACTGCAAACCTGAACTCTAAAATTTGTAATTCAAAGAGCTGTATCACTTGTCATTAAAAAGAACATACATACTGTACATCATACAACCCAAGAGAAGGAGAAGGCTTCACACCTCATCCAGGTCCTCCACCATTTTGCTCATGACATCAGAATCTTTCTTGCTCTGAAACATCTCAGCAGTTACTACCCCTAGAGAAATTGTCATTCAAAACACCAGCTTAGACACCAGCTTGATGCTGTTGAACAGTGTACAAAATAGTAATATCACATCATTTCATATCAACCATGGCTGTGTGTTCACTCAAATTCAACTTTTATCTGTCTGCATAGGAAACTATATATGATCAAAATTACACCTATATATATATATATATATATATACACTACTAGCTTACCATATTTCTATTCTGTGATTTCACTTTCACTATACGTCATGCTCAAATGATTTAAACTTATCAGAACTGATACCTATGACCATCAGACATCCTGTTTGGAGAATATTTAGGGAACCGATGACTGAAGACCATGGAAATGTCAGGAATGAATGAGTGAATGTTTTACCTTTACATCCTGAACACTGAATGAAGAAGCTGATGAGGTCAAGCAGGGCTGGTTCTCGGTCCATAATATAAGCTTCAATCCAGTCATCAACCACAGCCTTTGCATGAGAATCAGAACATAAGTTAACTACAATCACACAACCTTACAACCTTATCCAAAGACAGACAACAAGTACTCAACATAGGATTTGTACTGGTATAAAATGTCAAGGATTTATGCCTGAATAAAGGTCATGTACCTGCATGGCACTCTTTCCCATAGTGACCACCTCAAACAAGGTAAAGGCTTCCATGTCTCCATGTTTGAGCTGCTCATTCTCTGCTCTGCCCATGGGACCACGGTTGGTCTTTGAGAGCTTCTGCTTAGCATTCTCTGAGCCATCTCTTGCTTTCCTCTTCCCTCTCTAAATAAAAAATTTACACATTACAAAGAAGCTCTTTTTTATGAGAATTTCATTAAAATATGCATTAATGAGTGTATTATTTATTTAAAAATTAAAGAATTTTTTATGACAATATAACTAAATTTCCCATGACCTAGACACACGCAGAACATGAGTGGCAGGGTGGAAATACAATATCTACAGTAAGTCTTACCACATTCTTCTTTCTGTTTTCATTTCTCACACCAGAGGCATGATTCACAGATGTGCAGGAAGAGACATCAACACTATTGTTCTCTCTTTATAAAAAACATATTCATCGTATGGTTAATTACTCATAAATTACTATAGCTAGTAATTAAATTCAATATATTTATTATTTCCCTTTCAGTGAAATGTTTGCATACCATAATGACCTTTAGTGTGTTGGGCTTCATGAGTGGTCCATAATTATCAAATGACAACATACACTGCAAAGGTTTTGCATTTTGAATCCTGTTACACTGCATGCCATATGTGAATTAAGGGGTATAGAAAGAGGTTTAATAAAACTTCTTTTCAAAATATTTTTTTCTGTCGATTTTAGTTTACATTTTTGATTGTTGTGTTCCTGTAGCCCCATGTCTTGCTTTAATTTATTGGAATTATAAATTGTAAATGTATACATCAAGTACATTAAATGTACATTAAGGTACATTTTCCATTTTTTAATAATACATTAGGGATGCAAACTTTTGCACTCAGGTATAAAATTATTTATAAATCCATCAATTATAAAATTCCAAATACATCAAAGAACTTATGGTCTTACTTTTGCACTGTTCTCAAGAGTAATGTTGGTTCTGCTATCATCTCTTCTCAGATCATTTTGTGGTGCTGGCTTCCTGTTTTCACATCGTTTGTTTTCTGTAGAACAAAACAAGGGCTACATGTGTTTATCAAAAAACTTTGCTTCTAATTCACTGTTCGTAAATGTGGTGTTATGTGCTAATAGCAACTGTAATCATAATAATAATAATAATACATATTATTATACTGCACCTCTAGTACATTCCTCTAGTATTCAGATATTATAACTTTCTCTAACAACAAACTAATGCTCCAGGAACATTATGGGAAGATACCTATAACATTTTCCTGTGGGAAGTTTTAAGTTTTCCAAAGGTTGCGTTTAAGTTTGTTTTACTGTTTACAGACGTACCATTAACCATATATTTTGCCAATTAAAATGGACTGCATAAAAATTCTTCACGTGTGATTTTTGTATTCTGCGTATGTGACAATAAATAAATAATATGCAAAACAGTCTCTCTCTCTCTCTCTCTCTCTCTCACACACACACACACACACACACACACACATGTAAAACCCTCAAATAGGCTATATGGACAGTAGTGGCTACGTGAATGGGGCTTACATTATAAACCAAATAGAATGTTTCCAAAATGCCACCACTACCACCAGCACCGAACAAAAAAAAAAAACAAATAACCAAAAAGATCCAAATGCTAATGTTAGCGAAACGGGGTTAATCCAAATACAACTGTTAATAGGGCGGTGGTGTGATAAGTAAATAAAATGCGTGAGTACTGAAAACAAACAAAACGTGCAAAAACAAAAACCCGGCTATAAAAAAGAATACATCTCATTGGTCAGACACGCGTCAGTAAAAAGAAAGTAAACACTTGATTGGTCACTGTATGTGTCACTCAGCCTGAGCTTCTTCCTTATGTTTCCCTTTCCTATAGCGTTCACAACACCACAGACAATAAAGAAGCCTGTCCATCTTCACTACCTACACATGAATCAAGAACCGAAGAGTTTACGGAGTGCACTCTTAAACGGATGCTTTACGTTTATGAATTTAATACAGTAAATATTACAATAGTTTACCGTAGAATATCCTGTTGCTATAAGCGACTGAGAGACTGGCAAGTCTTTCGATTTACACCCCTTATTGATTTAAACACTTTTATACTGCTTGATTATTCACACACAAAGTGCTACATATAAATGTCCTTACCAGTGCTGGGTGATACTGGCCTGAGAAAATCTTAGAGAAAGATAAGAGATGGTAAACTGCGGCTGCAGCGCGACACCCAGTGGTCTTTTTCCTGAGCAAAGCCAGCGCGTGCTGTGCGGAAGTACGTCATACGTTGACCCAGCCACACAACCCCTCCCGAACCCCCGCAACTAAATTATTATCTGTTATAATTATTATGTGTAAAATATGGTTATGGTCATCCTATATGGGAAATATTATGTCTACCAATTTATACAAAATTGTAATACAAAAAAAAAAAGTAATGTGATTTAACAATGGTTGCAAATCAGGAAAAAAAGGATGAGAGTTCAGGTTGTGAAGTATGGAGCTTTAATTGTATTTTTGAATTCTTTCATCGTCATAACTATTGACAGTAATAACAGAGCTGTAAAAAAGTGTTTAATAATAGTAATAAATCATATTAAACAGTTCATTCTCTTACAGAAAATGGTTCAATCCAGATACACTTTACTGCAAATGTGTGTGGGGAGAATTTTCATTTATTTATTCATTTTTACAAATTAATTACAAATATCTAAAAAGTTTTAAAAGAAATGTAAAAGAAAAACATTTTTAAAATAGTCAGAATTCTGCCATTAACCCTTTATACTCCAGACCTGATTGGAAGAAGGGAATGTGTATCTTGTTATACAGCATCTTATGCTAAAGGTATGCAAACCTTTGAACCCTTGAATGAATACTGAATAAACTACAACAGTCATCATAGTCTGCTTCACGCTTATGAAAAAAATTAACAGCGCAATATTTTAATGGGTTACTAACAGACTGCATACATATATTCCTATACATATCTATTGCACCACATATTTTTTTCTTGTCAGGACAACTCAGAGACAAATGCCAGGACTGGACTGATTTCCTCAGTGAGCTCTTCTGGAAGTGAAGAGATGGCTGATATTAGGTTCTGTGTTATTTGTGATACCCTGTAAAAATAACAAAAAAATAAGTCAAATGGAATGCCAGCTTGCAGAACTAGTAGATGTTTATTAATTATCAGTAAACACTTTATCTTGATCAGGAACACAGTTGATCCAGAGCCAATTCTGGGAACACTGTGCATGAGGTGAGAGGATACTAGTCCATCAAAAGACACCTTGCATGCACACATTTACACATGTAACACAGCCAATCTACATTCTGGCATGTTCATGGGAGGTGATGGTAAACCAGAGAACTAGGCTAAACTTCACACAGTCAAGAACATGCATGTAAGCTTCACATAGACTAGAATCTATACTCAGGATCAACTTAAGAAGTTGTGAAATGGCTGTCCCACTTTGTCGCTGACCAAAAAGGACCCATAAAATTGACATAAATCAATAACAAACATAACACACTTACCAGCTGATGTACTGGGCTGATAACTGTGGTTCTTGCTTGGATCCTTGCTCTGCTGCTAAAGACATCTTTATCTGCTTAAAATTGGCTTCAATGTCTCTCTTTATAGCTGACAATGATAATACATCTTTGAAGCTGTTAAGCACTTGCTGAAAAACAAGCAAAAGTTGCAAATAAGGACTGACAGTGCATGTGACTCAGCTAAATGCAACTACCTGATCTTCTTGTGCAAAATTAACAATTATATGAATATAAACGTACTGAGTGTTCAAGTGGAATCAAGCACTAATTTTGTGCATAAACTAATAAAATCATTCATATGGTAAAATATAACTCACATATACTACAGCAAGCTGATGGGCAATATATCTGTGTCTTCTGAGGTGCTTCACATCATTGTCTAGTTGCTGACTAAGCCTCAGCAGTTGGTTTAACCTCCCAAGGTGAGGGAAATAGCCTTTAAATGGAATATCAATAATAAGTGCTTAAAACATAAAATGGCCAATTTTATCAAAAAGCATAATGTGTTTTCTTTCTTTGTCTGTCTACAAGCAAAGCAGCACATCACCATCCATCGCTGGTCTCTCCAGCATATCCACAGGACTTTCATTGATAATGTAGACTTCTACTCGAGGGAACATGAGAGACAATCCAGCAATGTCCATATAGTCCTAGTTGAAAGGAAAAAGGCATTATCCAAAAGCAGACTAAATCAAGAAGACAGTGTTAATTTGATTTGGTGAGCTACCTCCAGCAATGGTGCAGGTTTGGGCAAGTGTTCAAGGCTCTGCTTCATCTGATCGACAATCTCAGCACCTGTGTGCAGTGTGAATAATGCAATTCAAGTCTGAAACATTCCTAGAATCATGTAAAATAAATCACGGGAAGCTTACCTTGATTCTGAAAAGCTTCCGATTCCTCAGGACTCATGTCAAGTTTTGTTTTGCCCTACAAGTAACACACATTTGTCAGTACATGTAGACTATGAAGAAGTCTTCAGAATCAGAAGGCTTACCAGGTGGACCTGAGCTCTGATAAGGAGGTCGAGTTGGCTGCAGAGACACAGCATATCTATGGCTACCTGCTCTGGACTTAGGTGAATGGGCCTCAGCGGCTTCTTCAGATAAACCTCCACTGGACACCCGCAGTTTAGGTGCAGAGAGATACAACAAGAATAAAGAATTTAGTCGAATAAAGTGTAAAACAGAAACTTATCTCATTAAATGTCGTTTAATGTCTTTTTTTTTTAACTTAATAACCTATGAGCTCTACTAATAAATCAGTAGCTGAGACACACACACACACACACACACACACACCTTTGAACCTGCTATCATATGCGCATGGTTGACAAAGTGGCGCTGATAAACTGACAGTTGTCATCGTCGAAGCTCTATCGGGATTTTGCCGTTTAAAACCTCTTTATGATCCCTCCATCCCTGAGACACAACCGTCCTCCGAGAGCATCATACTTTCATAACATCATGCTACGTTTTACTGGTGTTAAATCTCAAACTTATCGCACGGAAAAGCCATTTAATTCCGGCTCTGCAAAAATCACATTAGACAACGGAGACCGATGACGTAATCACCGTATATAATAGGTTTGGGTTGCCAAGTGCACATAAATCCACACAACAGAAAACATTTTTTTACTTGCATACTGTTGCATTATAAACACTTGAAATTAATGATATAGCTAATATCATACATAACAACATAAATATTAAACTGTACTATCACTCCCACCAAAAATTAGCCGTATGTAGGTTAAACTATTTTTGTAATCTTGTGGACAGCATGAAGAGTATCATTACAGCAAGGGTAGACTAAATCTGGAATGATAGGTTCAGAAAGGACATGACTGTGGCGGTCAGGTGTTCATTTGGCCAAGTAACATAGTAGTAAATTGTTTGTGAAATTCCCGGTAAATTCCCTGATGTCATACTCTTATGTCTGACTTGTCTATATGTGATAGTTTAAACATTATACCAAAGTGCTAGCTTTTTCTTTACTTTAAAATGGGACATTCTGCTTGAACTAAATCATTCCTTTATCCATTACAATATCCATTTCTGCTGGCTCAAAGGCTGGAACAGTCAAAGACAGGTGTAGTCCACATATTTTAATCAATATGCTGTTAAAATTCAAATGAGGCATGAGGAGGATTTGAGAAGAATTTAAGATTGGAGTAGGATATCTTTTGTTTCTATCTACCTAGGCCTAATATCCATTTTAAATTGAGGGTGTGTCTGCCACAATTAGTCTGTCCTGTCAGATTCTAAATGATCTCTACTAAGTGTAACACAAGAACAAATGTTACTCTCAGACAGCCATATGGATAATCTATATGAATATTTAAGTTATTAAAAGATGTTTGTCTATTGAAAAAAAATTTGAAGAAAGCAAAAAGGTGTAGGAATTTATATTAAGACTCAAGTGGCCATTAATTACTATTTTGTAGTAATGAGAAGTTAGTAAAACTAATTCAAATAAGTCAAATTCCAAGCCAGATTTCCTTTTAGTAATGGAATCTCTAAAGTTTACCAACCAGGTATACATATTGTAAAGGATGATATAATGTACATACTAAATAGATCTTACTCAGACATATCTTTTGGTACTGGACTGGAATAGTCACTATTTAGCCACAAGTAAGAACAAATACCAGTTTCAAATATTTATTAAACAGTAATAAAGACAGAGGTATAAGCTACCATCAGGATTCAAATGCAGTCATCCAAAAATAGGGCTTCTTCTGAAAGTTTGGTACAGTCTATACAGTGTTCAGAGTGACCACAATAATGAGAGTGGTCAAAGGATTTGCCAGTAAAAAAAGAAGAAAGAAAGTAGACAGAAAGAAGAAAGAATTAAAAGGAAAGGACATTAAATAGTGTCATCAAAAAGAATTCAGCCCCAGTAGCAACACAGTATTGATAGTTTGCATTATAAAAAAAAAAAAGGTTTTTTTTTTTTTTGCAAAATGCTTATTTTTAGGCAGACATTAAAATAATATATAAAAAGCATTTACAGCTGAGGGTAAACAAACCTCTTTTTTTCTAATTTCAAACCTTTATTTAAGAAGTGCACCAGACAAAAATAAACTGTCCTCTTTCCATAATTGTGTCCTGAATTTATAGAAGTATGCATGGCACGTTCACAGATGCACTGTCCTTCATTCATTTACATACACTCTTGATGAAGCAAAATCAAAAAATATTCCATTCCATCATAGTTTTTTTCTGTACACCTGAAGAAAATTTATGTGGCTGTACGCAAGAGCCTGGAACTGCATACAGCATGCCTTTAAACAGTGTGCTCTCAGTTTGATCTGGAGAAGCTGGACTGAGGTCTCTTATGGCCGTGCACCAGGATTCAGCGTCAGGTTAGCCATGAGTTCATGAACAGAGGCAAATATTGTACATTCTCCTAAAAGAAAACACAAGATTTATATATGATTAACTCTTTACATTCTGGACTGTGGAGGCTATGCAATTAAAATGAACTAAAATATAAAAAGTTCTTCATTTCCTTTAGCAAAACAAGAAAAACAAAATCTATTACTATTATTAGCAAAAATATTCTGATGCTGACAGACACAAAGTCGCTTCACCCAGCTCAATAAGAAGCACAAATAAGAAATGGATGGAGCCAGTCAAGTTCATTAACATATTCAACATGAACATAATTACTGTTCTATAAACATTTCTTACATTTTAAATGCAAATTATTTAAGAATTTTATTTTTTTAAAAATACACGAAACATAATGTACAGCAAAACAAGTCACATTACTGCCAAAGCATGAATGCGTACCTGATCGAGCTGGGTGATGTTCATTAAACCTCCTGAGGATGGTGCTGACCATGAGAGCAGCAGCTCCAGAAGAGCTGTGTTGTCGAGGGATGTCAGCCTGCTGTGTCAGCCCTGTGGCCATGTCGTACACAATGGGCACAATAATGCTGATGGGCTCCTGAGGTACTGGTACTCTCTGGGTCAGCTGGAGCTGATGATAAAGAACTTGGTTATTCAGAGGATTCACTGACTGACAGCAGATTGAATTCTCTTTGCCTCAGGAAAAGGTAAGGATGAAATATTTTCACAGCTTCACTGGTGAGTTGAGTCATGACAGTACTTACAAAGAAAAGCATTTTGGTCTTGAGCACTACAGCGATAGTTCCTGGTGGAGCAATGGGTGGAGCGCTGGGTGGGATAGTCAAACAGAACTGAACATTCCACTTTAGTTGGGCTGCTTGGTCAGGGAACTGCAAAAGTAAAAATAATTAAGGGTGATTGAGAATCAAAAAACATAAACAGACAGCACATGCACACAGATTGTTACACACAGATTCATAGATTCTAGATTCAGATTCACTCTCTTACCAGCTCAAGCTTCATAATTCGAACACAGTCTCTGAGGATGTTGGTGGGAGCCCCCAACAGTTTTGTAAAGGCATTTAGAGTGTTGTACTTAAAGGGTGGACCTGCAACCTAAAAAAAAAAAAAAAAAAAAAAAAAAAAAAAAAAAAAAAAAAAAAAAATATACATTGGACAATAAATTACTTCTATCCAATCAGAGGGCAGTCTTAGCCGAAGAGGGCTAGAGGTTGGCATAGTGTAAATGTTCCTGGAAAACACTATGCTTAATATATGTTTCTTTAGGTGTTAAACAGGAAAATGGGCAAACTGTGCTGAACTCTATCCCTTCAAGGTCTAAGGTCGATCACCAAGAACCTTTTTGGTTAATTTATGAACTTAAATCACAGAACAGACAGTTTTAATTTAGTCCTCTGAAATGGTCTGAACAGGAAATAGCTCCAGATACATCAGATTAATTAAGTTTCCAGAGACACTTGAACTAAAATAGTCAAGCTGATTGCTTAATCTACAGATGATGTCCTCCGGAATAAGGCTAGTGAGGATTCTTGTCTTACCCTAGTCTCAAAGAACTTCTCCAAAACTTGCAGTTCTTCTTGTGACCAGGGACCAGTGTTCTCCGGAGTGACTTTCAGCTGCAGAGTCTGGTAGCTCTTTGGGTTCAAAGCCACCCGACATTTCAGCACCTCCGTCTTAAACATGATGACTCCTGGCTCATTGGAGTTCACAATAGTTAGCTATGGAGAGGACAAAGATGGTGGTTAGAGTTAGAGTGGCTATGTACAGATATAGGAACAATTTTCTCAGACACAGATTAAGCCTTGTAAGGTATCCAAAAGAATGATCATCATAATTATCGTTATTATCAGCTTATTATTGTGTGTGTAAAAAGAACTGCAAAAAGTTAAACGTGTGGAAGAAAAAAAAAATGGTATTGTATCTCATAGTATGCGCTCTCTTTTTAACATACAAAAAAAAAAAGTAAAGCCCAGAACAAAGAGAAGACTGAATATACTTAAGAATCACTTTCTCCATCACTAGACAAAGTATTTAATCACAGGGTTCCACCCCCTTCTTCATTCCCAGAAGACTAAGAGCATAAATCAGTGGAACTTACATTGGGTTCCAGCTGGATGATTCTTTGCAAATGTCTCCTCATAATGACTGAGCCCAGGAAGCGCTCAAGTGGCGAACACAGGTAACTTCCAGCCAGTCCTGGCACCAGGCACATGGTGGGAGAGGGCAGCAGTAGCACATGCAAGGCATTGTGTGTGAGGATGGTGGGGATGGAGGCCGCCCATGAGCGCTGAGGTAGCTTACGAGGTGGTGGCATACTAGTCGGCATCACTTGGGAACCTACGCAGACATGAAATCAACGCTATTCAATTCTGGAGTCTGATAAAGAGCCATTTTGAAGAAAATTCACTACAAATATTCAACAAAGTAACACACACACTGTCC
>JAOTRN010000048.1:10850609-10861685 GCA_028566695.1 Bagroides melapterus
TGCACGATCGATTCATGAGTGGTCAAGCTCTGAACGTTCAGATCATCGCCGCACTCATAAAGTAAGAGAACACCAAGGCATGTGACCTTTTCATGTATATGTGATACGTATTCCTTTATGGTTTTAACATTGATTTGTTTGTGTGACTTCTTTGCAGGCCTTTTGGGCAGTGCTACGAGTTTCTCACTTTGCACACGGTGAAGAAGTACTTCCTTCCCGTTATAGAAATGGTTCCCCAGTTCCTAGAAAACCTCACTGATGAGGAGCTGAAAAAGGAAGCCAAGAATGAAGCCAAAAATGATGCTTTGTCTATGATAATCAAGTCTTTGAAGAACCTGGCTTCACGAGTACCAGGGCAAGAGGAAACAGTGAAGAACATGGAGATTTTTAGGTTAAAAATGATTCTTAGGTGAGGTTTTCAATTTAGTACCACACAATTTCATAATTTATTAGGTTTTGTTTTCACAAAAATAATGCTGACTAACCACTTTGATCCTAGGTTATTGCAAATTTCCTCTTTTAATGGCAAAATGAACGCACTAAATGAAGTAAATAAGGTGATTTCAAGTGTCTCGTACTACACACACCGTCACGGCAACCCAGAAGAGGCAGAGTGGCTCACCGCCGAGCGCATGGCGGTACGTTGTTTCTTTAGCGAGCTTGTAATGCCTACCTGGTTGCTATAAAATAACATTTTGATTGTATAAAAACTATAAGATGAATGAAAGGCTTTGTCTTGTCAGGAGTGGATTCAGCAAAACAACATTTTATCCATTGTGCTGAGGGATAGTCTTCATCAGCCCCAATATGTGGAGAAGCTAGAGAAGATCCTGCGCTTTGTCATTAAGGAGAAAGCTCTTACACTTCAAGACTTGGACAACATTTGGGCTGCCCAGGTATTTAGTAAACAATGGTGTATTTGTTTTAGTTAAACTGTTAATTGGTCTCTTGAATTCCGTTTATTTGCTCTTTCCTAAAGTTTTTGTATCATCATCTAATAGGCTGGGAAGCACGAGGCTATTGTCAAGAATGTCCATGATCTTCTTGCAAAATTGGCATGGGATTTCTCACCTGAACAACTAGATCATCTTTTTGACTGTTTTAAGGTTAGTTTTTGGTCTGATGATACCTGAACCAGATTTTCTTCTAGATTGATTATGTGAAAATGTGACCTAAAGCAAAGCAAATAAAATGATGTATATAATTAATAACACACATTGTTTTGTATGTGATTCTAATACCTTCTGAATGATTTACAGGAAAGCTGGACAAATGCAAGTAAAAAGCAACGAGAGAAGTTACTGGAACTAATTCGTAGGTTGGCAGAAGATGATAAAGACGGTGTGATGGCACACAAAGTGCTCAATCTGCTGTGGAACTTGGCCCATAGTGATGATGTTCCTGTGGATATCATGGATCAAGCGCTCAGTGCTCATATCAAGATCTTGGACTACAGCTGTTCCCAGGTATCATCATGTGTAGAATCTCACAATACTTTAGATGGGATAACAGACTCAGGATTTTGTCAGTGTGGAGGGATAACCATGAATATCTTAGTGTTCCACTTTGATTATCAACAAGAAAGCTGGTATGAAAAGTCATGTATATTTACCTTCTCAAAACAGTGAAGATTTGTTGGTGCTTGAGATTTGAATTGGTCAGTAATTTACTCTCAGCCTAACAGGAACATTATGTAATAATTTTTAATTCAATTCAATTCTAGATCAACGTCAGTCCTGCAGCATTCACACCGAGGCATAAAAACATTGCATAAAGCACCACTATTCCGGATTATTTACTATGACCGTAGTCAGTGTATTATTTGACCTCACCCCTGACTGTCAGGAAGTCGTCACTTCGTGTACAGTCTGATTCCTAAAACCATTTAAGATATTTAGCCCGTGACAATGTTTCATTGCCTGATTTCCTTTAATAAGAAACTTTGTTGGTATAAACCAAATTTGTTTGGTGTTTATGACTGCTCTTTAACTTCAATTCATTCATTCATTTGCTGACAGAAAAGCATTTGGCAGAATATGTGTTATGAATCTCAATTTGTTTGGATTTTTTTTTTGTAATAGGACAGGGATACCCAGAAGATCCAGTGGATAGATCGCTTCATTGAAGAGTTGCGATCAAATGACAAATGGGTCATTCCTGCACTGAAGCAAATTCGAGAGATCTGTAGTCTGTTTGGAGAGGCTCCTCAGAATCTCAGGTAAAAATGCAGGCCTTTGTCATTAACAATGGTTTGTCCCTCTTATGTGTTAGAGGAAGCTAAGGGCCATATTCAACTTATTTATTTATTTTTTTTAAGCAATAGTATACACATGAAATGGTCAAATTAACACATTACACAGTTACAATAATAAAATTGTAGCAAACACGTCGTACACGTGCTGTTGTTTTGCAGAAAGAAAATACCTATTAACTTAACAAGCTTAGCAAGGTAAGTATAAAATTAATTTAGGATATAATAATTGGTTTTAAACTTTGCTGGATTACTTGCTCAGATTCAGCATAAATCTGTGGGCCTGTTTTTAAGAGTCAGATTGAGTAAGCCTTTGTCATAGTCTGAAAAGAATTTGAAATTGTCTAAAAGCCATTTTCTTTTAACTTAAATCTTATTTAATTTGTCTCTAATAACTGGCCCTAAAACTACAACAGCTTTTAAAAATCATCTTAATTGTTCCTCTGTTCTCATCTTTCTCAGCCTAATCTAATTATTAAATTGCTGGCCCCAGCCGGGTAGCATTTGAATTCAGAGATGTACTGCATTTACTCACATTTGCTCTCTAAATCTCCTCATAAAATTCCTTATTCAGACTTGCCTCTCAAAATCTTTAAACGCAACAAAAGAACAGCTGATAGCATTGATTTTTTTAAAAAAAAATTTTTATGACCTCTCTCAATTATAGTCAAACACAGAGGAGCCCACATGTTTTCTATCGCCATGACCTTATCAACCAACTTCAGCACAATCATGCACTGGTCACTCTAGTAGCTGAGAATCTGTCTGCATACATGGAAAATATGCGACAGTTCTCCAAAGGTGAGTTATTTAAGTTGATGAAAGCTTCAGAAGATCCATAATGCTCGTGTTTGCTGGAAAGGTTTGATCGTGAGTTTTGTGTTTTCAGCAGAGCACACAGACTTTGACCCTCAGACGGTCAGGCCTGGAAGTCGATACAGTCATGTGCAGGAGGTGCAGGAGCGTCTGAACTTTTTGAGGTATGGGACTAATAAAAAATCTGAATGTCTGCAGTTCATTATATATAGAGAATAGAGACTCTCATACATGTTGAACTGTGTATTAAGATCAGTCAGTAGCTTGAAACTGCATCAGAAGAATAAATGTAGAAGGCATAAAATTTTTGAATTGAAGAAAATGTTTTGATATTGTGCAAGACAAAATATCTGTTTTTGTAGATGTCCAAGACTATGGGTGGGTTTTTATTTGATTCCTGTTTTGAAAATGCATGCTTATGATCATCTAACCATGATCTGACACTATGATAATAAACATCCAAAGAATACAAGTTTTGTGTCATTCGGTGTCCACATAGCACATTCTGAATGTGGCACAGAGCACCCTAAATAAGCAGGTCTAGTATTGATTGTTCTTAAGTCCCTCAGACACATTTTACAGCTATCAGTGTCTGACATTTTACAACAAAATGGAAATGTTTCCCAAAGTTACAGCATAATCCACATGTCTTCAATCCACCTTGGCCTTATTTTATGGCATTTATTTGTTGAGAGTTGAGCTATATTTATTTTCTAAATATTATTTAACATTTAACCTCATTATTATTGTATGCAGTGAAATAAGGTTTAATAGTTTGATAATAACCTAAGCTAAATGTGCTAAAGTGTATCCTTCCTATTGGGTTTAAAAGCTTTCGATGATAGCATGTTTAGCGACAAGAGAAACTCATGAGTGAGGACAGTTGTTAAACAGCTGAGAGAGTTAAGCATGTAAACACTGACTATGAAATCAAGTGAAGCTCCAGAAATTGAAGGAAATTAAGCTGTAAATTTGATCATTTCCATGTTCTACCAAGAAGCATCTATGGTTGACCCTCTCATGAGTATTTTTAAGAATTTCATGCATGTAATGACCAATAAAGTTTTTTTTATTTATTTATTTTTTTTTTTCTTCCTCCCTTCTCCCCCCCCCCCCCCCTCCTCCCAGGTTCTTGTTGAAGGATGGGCAGCTGTGGCTCTGTGCCCCTCAGGCCAAACAGATCTGGAAGTGCCTAGCAGAGAATGCAGTGTTCCTGTGTGATCGTGAAGCCTGTTTCAAATGGTACTCCAAACTGATGGGGGACGAGCCGGACCTTGATCCCGACATCAACAAGGATTTTTTTGAGAACAACGTGCTCCAGCTTGATCCTTCGCTGCTGACTGAAAATGGCATGAAATGTTTTGAGCGCTTCTTTAAAGCAGTGAACTGCAGAGAGGGCAAGCTAGTGGCCAAGCGCCGAGTCTACATGATGGATGACCTGGAGCTGATTGGACTGGATTACCTGTGGAGGGTATGTGTTTCAACCAAAACATTTTTTTTTCTATTAGTGTTTCAGGTGATGGAATTAATGAGGTGTTTTTCAGTCTACAGTCGGAGTGGCTTGCTTAGTCCTCTGTCTATAATAAAATACTGAGGACAAATGAATCTTGTAATGTATGTACATTTGTAATGATTCAAGGACACTTGAAAATACATGCGTCACTTACTCCTCTTTATAGGGTTAAAATTCAAATATGAATGTACATAACCCTGAGCATCAGCCACTGAAAATAATCGCTCTATAGATGTTACCCTGGCAACTGAATTTCTATATTCTTAATGTAAAACATGGATTTTGGGGTGACCTAGTTATGTCTGCATAATGGAGGAACAAATGGGGGGCTTATAGGAAGTGCTTTTGTTGCAGAGCATAGGTGTCTCTGTGTCTCTCTCTCTCTCTCTCTCTCTCTCTCTCATATGTCATCACATTTCTCATATACCAGTATATAATCAAGGATGCTTGCATGGCTATATCCAGGCCAATACATTTAATAGCAACATTTCAAATATTATATTCAGATTGATTTTGAATTGAATTTTTCTTATCTTTGGACGTCTGTCAGATTATTTGGGTCTTTGAGAAGAAATTCAATTCTTGTGTTTGAGAATTTTTACAAAATTATCAAGATACCTGATGACCTGCAGTTAACTGTCTGAATATTTGTTGGCATAGAATTGAACGTTTTGTAGACTAAGGTGCATCGCGGAGCTAATGAGTCTCACTCTTTTGGATGATAGTAAATAATTATCAATTATGGCATGAATGTTTTCAATATAAATGGACAGCAGATAGTTGTTCAAGCACAGCTTTTAACTCTCTCTGCCTTTACATGTGACATTTCCTAAAAGTAACTTATTAAACAATCTCTGATATATTTTGTGTATTGATTGATACTGAGAACTTTGACATTCATGTATGTAGATTTCAGAGAACAGCATGGGAAAGCTCTTAATCTGTCTTTTTCCACCTTAGGTTGTGATCCAAGGAAGTGATGACATTGCAAACCGAGCAATTGATTTGCTTAAAGAGATTTATACAAACCTTGGACCAAAATTACAAGCCAATCAGGTGACAATCCAGTGACACTGCGTTTATATAACAGCATTTCTGGAGATAATGGAACTTTCTTAACAAAGCCAATAGCTCCCAGTTTTGATATTGGTGTTATGTTGCTTTGGTTTAAAGGTGGAGATTCATGAAGATTTTATTCAATCTTGCTTTGACCGACTCAAAGCCTCCTATGACACGCTGTGTGTGCTGGATGGAGATAAGGACAGCATTAACTGTGCCAGGCAGGAGGCCATCCGCATGGTGCGCGTTCTTACTGTGCTTAGGGAGTACATTACTGAATGTGACAGTGACTACCATGAGGAGAGGACCATCTTGCCAATGTCCAGGTCTCTCGCGTGTACCATTATTGAAGGAGTTTGTTTTCGTTATTGAAATCGGCTTCGTAATGATTTGTAACCATTATTTCATCCATGTTTTCTTTTTTGCAGAGCTTTTCGAGGGAAGCACATCACCCTTATTGTGCGATTTCCAAACCAAGGTCGGCAGGTGGATGATCTGGACATCTGGTCCCACACCAACGACACTATTGGTTCTGTGAGACGCTGCATTCTCAATCGAATAAAGGCTAACAGCGCACACACCAAGATTGAGCTCTTCATTGGTGGGGACATCATTGATCCTGCTGATGACAGGAAATTGATTGGACAACTGAATCTCAAAGACAAAACAGTAAAAAGCTTGTTTTTTTTTGGGTTTTTTTCTTTCTTATAAATATATATATAATCTAATGTACTCTGATATATTACAGTAATGCCAAACAGCACTGAGTTAAAGTGTATTTAATCTTTCTCAGCTTATCACAGCCAAGCTCACGCAGGTCAGTGCCAATATGCCTTCGAGCCCAGACAGCTCCTCCGACTCTTCCACCGGCTCCCCTGGGAACCATGGCAACCACTATAGTGATGGACCAAACCCAGAAGTTGAGAGCTGCCTTCCTGGAGTGGTGAGGACCATGAATTTTCCTTATAGTCAATCTGTATGCTTTTCTGTCCTTTGCACCTTTTTTATTTTATTTATCTCTAATGATTCCAGATATCTTCTTGACCCAACAGTTTAGCAAAAAATGCTACAGATTTGATTGTGCTGTAGTACTGCCAATAATAACCATGTGAACTGTTTTATAGATCATGTCCCTACATTTGCGCTACATCTCTTTCTTGTGGCAAGTTGCTGACCTGGGCTGTAATCTCAACATGCCCCTTCTGCGAGATGGAGCTAGGGTTCTTATGAAGCTAATGCCTCCAGGTGCTTCAATTGACCTCTTGTGACTGTACTTTTAATTGGTGTCTACAATTATCGGATTGTTTAATTCATGCCCCCTTCATATTCTTTTACTAGATAACA
Organism: Bagroides melapterus; assembly: GCA_028566695.1. Lineage (NCBI taxonomy): Eukaryota > Metazoa > Chordata > Actinopteri > Siluriformes > Bagridae > Bagroides > Bagroides melapterus. Next base: position 10,857,593 of record JAOTRN010000048.1, read on the forward strand.
CTACAGTGGAAAACCTGCGAGCAATCTGCCTGGATCATGCCAAACTCGGAGAAAGCAGCCTTAGCCCCACACTTGACTCCCGCTTTTTTGGTCCATCACCTTCACAAGTCCTTTACTTGATAGAGGTTTGTCTGCTATGCCTGTTACCTCAGAAGTACACACTTCACTACCTCTTTTAATTATCGTGTCAGTCTATGTTGGGCAAAAGAAAATGCTAAAATGTGGTTAAAAAAAAATCATGCAACAGTACTTCAGGATAGTTTCACAAAACGTGTCTGAATTCACCCATTAATTCTCTCTGCTCTCAGGTGGTGTATGCCTTACTGATGCCAGCTAGTGGCACACTGGGAGAGGATGCTAGTGACTTCCAGTACAACTTCTTGAGGAGTGGCGGCCTACCTTTGGTCTTGAGCATGCTGACCCGAAATAATTTCCTTCCAAATGCTGACATGGAGACGCGCCGAGGAGCCTATCTCAATGCACTAAAAATAGCTAAGCTCCTGCTTACAGCAGTGGGCTTTGGTCACGTGAAGGCTGTGGCTGAAGCTTGCCAGCCTGTGGCAGAGGGCAACATCCCTGTGTCACCTGTAAGTTTCTCCCTTGCAGCTTCACAGGTTATTGAAAATAGGTACCAGAGATGTATTGATTATAGAAAAATAAATTGCTACAGCATGTCCGCTTATTTGATGGTCAATTCCGGATATTAGATTAAAAGAAAAGACTATTTTTTAAAAAGAACATTATTTCTAGGTGTTTCAGTGCAGTGCACTTGGCTGCAAATGTGACCTTTCCTTGGAAAAAAAACCTTTCCATCACATGTAGACCATATTCTCGCTCTCTCTTTCTGTGTAGGGCTCAGCAAATGTCAAGAGTATATGGTGTCTTGAGAGTTTGGATACTTCAATTACAGGCCCATGCTTGCACTTCATAACCATTCACTTCTTACCTTCTTAAAAAGTGGCTCTCTAACCGAGTGAATTTACTCTGAAATAGGATGCTTTTCTTGTAAAGAACAATCTAAGGATTTCCCAGAAAATCACTTTTTAAATTATCGGGATATTTGTGATTCAATCTGAGTCTGAGCCCATATTTGTGATTGAATTTATTACTTTTTTTCCCCAACAAGCAATTTTTTTTCTCCTTGGCCACCAAGTGGCTTTTGTATCGTATTTAGTCAAGTCAAGACTTGACTTATTTAAAATGTTTTGTTTTTGTTTTGTCTTTCAATAACCTTACAATGTGGCCTCTCTCTGGCTCTCCACAGATAAACCAGGCCACTCATGACCAGGCGCTGGTGCTTCAGAGCGCCCTGCAAAACATCCCAAATCCCTCGGCTGAGTGCATGCTGCGCAATGTGGCCATCCGTCTGGCTCAGCAGATCTCTGATGAGGTAGACTTCAAATGGTTCAAAGCACCTCTAAATAGTAAACACTTGCTTGCCTTTTTTAAGCTCACAGCCCTGAGGATCTGTTTTTTATACTGAACTGATTAGAATAACGCAATTGTCTGTCATAATTTCATGAAGCATACTACATTTATTTGTCCCTGATAATCGTTCCTTGTGGTTTCTCAAAGCATTTGTTTTGCTTTGTTTTTTTTTTTTTCAGACCCTCTTTCTGTTTTAAAGCTTCATTTCTAAGAAAGGTAAAATAAATGTAGAGTTTTAATTTTTTCTCACACAGAATTTTTTCCAGGCCTCTAAGTATATCCCAGACATCGGTGTGATCAGAGCAGTTCAGAAGATTGTCTGGGCCTCTGGTTGTGGTTCTATTCAACTAGTTTTCAGTTCCATTGAGGAGATCAGCAACATCTATGAGAAGGTGCCATAGCAGTGATGGATTTTATCATTAAGTGTGATTTTTAAATCTGAATTTTCCATTAAATGAGATATTAGTGCTAGACTACAATGCATGTTTACTCTGTTGTTGTTTTTTTTTGTAGACTAATGCAGGGAATGAGCCAGATGCAGAGGATGAGCAGGTGTGCTGTGAGGCCTTAGAGGTCATGACCCTTTGCTTTGCTCTTATCCCAACTGCGCTAGATGCACTTAGTAAAGAGAAAGCCTGGCAGACCTTCATCATTGATTTACTGTTGCACTGTCAGAGCAAGTGAGTAGCACATTCACTCAGAAAGTATACTAAACTTAGTAACCCTCATCTTTGCTCAGTATGCTTAACTGTATCATGAGTCCATAATTTCTTTTCTTGTATGTTCCCAGGTCTGTTCGCCAAATGGCCCAAGAACAGTTCTTCCTCATGGCCACTAGGTGTTGCATGGGTCACAGGCCTCTCCTGTTCTTTATTACCCTCCTCTTCACAGTTTTAGGTGTAAGTGTTAAGCACGTTTAACTCTTGGTGGTAAAATAAACAATTGGAGGAAAGTGAGATACAGATTAAAATGCATAATTTTACTGTTGTATGTTTTAGAGCACTGCAAAAGAACGAGCCAAGCACGCTGGTGATTACTTTACCCTCTTGAGGCACTTACTCAACTACGCATATAATAGCAATATCAACCTCCCAAACGCTGAAGTTCTTCTTAACAATGAGATTGATTGGTTGAAAAGAATCAAGGTATGGTTCATTCTTCCAGCAGATATTCAAAGAACTTTTGAATTCCAGAAAAAAGTGTTCTCATGGCTTTCCATTCTTTTTTGTTCTTTTCTTTTTCTTTTTTTTTCACTGTTTTCTTTAAAGGACGAGGTTAAGAGAACTGGAGAGACTGGGGTGGAAGAAACCATATTAGAAGGTCATATTGGTGTCACAAAGGAGCTACTGGCTTTCCAGACAGCAGAAAAGAAGTACTATATAGGTTGTGAAAAAGGGGGAGCTAACCTCATCAAGGTAAGCTGTATTGTCAGAGTTTTTCAATTACATTTTATGCTTGATTTGTAAGGTACAGGGTTTTATATTTGGCTAGAGCTGCACAGGACATAGATATCAGTTCTGGATGTACAGATCTCCTTTTGTGTCTCTCTTTAACGCTGCAACATTCCCTCCCCTCCACCCAGGAGCTGATAGATGACTTCATCTTCCCAGCCTCTAATGTTTATCTGCAGTACATGAAGAGTGGAGAGTTCCCCCCTGAGCAGGCCATACCTGTGTGTAGCACCCCTGCCACAATCACAGCTGGCTTTGAACTTTTGGTAGCACTTGCTGTTGGATGTGTGCGCAACCTCAGACAGATTGTTGACACCCTAACTGACATGTACTACTCGGGTATGAATCATTTCCTATATGGATTAAAACTGTTTTCTCTGTTGAAAAGCACTAAATGAACTGACATGAGCTAAAGCAAGTTGCTTTCATGTCTGTGGCAGTATACATATACGGTGTGTTGCATATTGTTTTTCTGAAAATCCCTTTGCAGGTTGTGAGGCACTTACAGAATGGGAGTACTTGCCACCAGTGGGCCCAAGGCCCACTAAAGGCTTTGTTGGACTGAAGAATGCAGGTGCAACTTGCTATATGAACTCAGTAATCCAACAGCTCTACATGATCCCACCCATCAGAAACGGCATCTTGGCTATAGAGGGAACAGGCAGTGATGTGGACGATGACATGTCTGGAGATGAGAAACAAGATAATGAGGTACCAGTGACCATTTCTGGGTTTAGTGCACTATTGTAAATGTGCATGTCTGGACCCTACATTTTTAATAAGAGTGGTGCTGTCATCTTAAACCATTTTTACCAAGCGTGCAATGCATGAAATGAAAACCAGGCTTTCAGGAAGCTGTTTGCACTGCAGCATTTTATTCTTTATGCTTCCTTATAAATTATTAGAACTCCAGTGAAACATTGCCCAATGATGATGATCATCCTTTCTCAGTATCATGTGACTGACTAATCGGCTGACTATCTCTGACTATCTCTGGGTGTCTGTGCCATGTTGGCATGCCTAGAGCTGAGGGCAAATTTGCCTGGTTTAATATTGTAGTGAAAAACTAGGGTTTTATTTTATTATTATTTATATTACTTTCAATTTCTCTCTTAAACCTTACTCATGTGACTCATGAAGGAGTTTGGTGAGAGTTTCTATTTAAATGTCCACTAGCAGTAACCCTGATTGTTTCTGCACCGTTTCAGTAACTG
>JAOTRN010000048.1:10871682-10882541 GCA_028566695.1 Bagroides melapterus
ACGGCCTGCCTTCAGGATGGGTTTGTCAATACGACCACCACCAGCAACAACACCTTTTAGAAAGTAAATAAAGCATAATCAACTCTTCACACACATCTATCTCCCATATATACACATACGCATGACAATAATATACAGATAAGTGTCGAAACACCATAGAGTTCAAAGTATCTAAATGAGGTCCTTATTTACACCTTAACCAGTTTCCAAGAAAATACTTTCATTCTGGCCATGTGAATATCTAAACTGCTCAAGACTCCACAGGAATCATATGATTTAACTGCACAAGATATTTCAGTGCAAATGTTTTACTGCCATTAGATTAATTATACATACCAACAACAGCTCTGTTAGTGGATGAAATGACCTTCTTGGCTCCAGAGGGGAGCTTGACTCTGGATTTCTTGGTCTCAGGGTTGTGGGAGATCACGGTGGCATAGTTTCCAGACGCACGTGCCAACTTTCCACGGTCACCAGGCTTCTCCTCCAGACTGCAGATGATGGTACCCTCAGGCATGACACCAACAGGCAACACATTACCGATGTTCAGCTGGGCTACAAGTCGGAGGAATTACGATCACATTAAGATTCCAAGCAACAACTGAGGTTTGAGACAAATAGTATCTTAATTTTAAGTTTTTTTCCTTCTCCCTTTTCATTCTATTTCTATAAAGCTGCTTTGAAACAATGTGAATTGTTAAATTTATATTTATAGAGCTTTTATTTGATCAATACCGTGTGTATACAAGTCCTGCAATGGTTGAACGCCAAAACATAACAATGCATTCGGAAGAGCACGTCTGCTTCAATTTACCTTTCTTGCCACAGAAGATGAACTGGCCGGTGTGGATGCCCTCAGCTGCAATGAACAGCTCAGTCCTTTTCTTGAACCTGTACGGGTCACGGAAGACCACCTTAGCAAGTGGAGCTCCACGTCCAGGATCATGGATGATGTCCTGAAAAACATTAAACGTTATTTAAGTCTTTCCCCCCCTTCTCCCCACTAACAAAAATACTGTCAAAAAAAAGCCTTACTTTTACAATTCCCTTGATGTAGCCATGACGTTCGGCGAAGTCGATGTGTCGGAGTTTAGCAGCACCTTTCCTGTGCTTGATGTGTGCTCTGAACACGGAGCCTGCACCTTTTCTCTGCGCCCTGATAACACGGCCCATAGTGCCTCCTGCACATACAACACAACACACTCAACAGTATGCTTCACACACACCATATACCTCAACACAGCACAGCTGGCTCAGACATCTGGCCTTGCACAGTGTTTTATCAAACATATACGATTTAATTAAACTCTCTTTACAGGAAGTTGTAAAAGTGCAATTTCATTGCTGTATGGCTGAATTTTCAAGACACCTCCTTCCTCCACAAACTGTTATACTTAACACAGCGATACTTAGCAAAAGAATACAATTAGTACTTAACTAGCTGAACAACACTACAGTACCATTATCTATATAATTTAACTCTGATTCAGCATCAATCGGTCAACACAATCAAACTGGCACAAACGAATAAAGTTACACCGCCAACAAGCTAGCTTAAATAGTTAGCTACGAGGCTAATTTAGTATGAGCCGGTCGTGGCACCGTCCCTAAAAATTCCCTTGAGCAAAAACATAACCTATTCAGTTTTAACAGATATAAAATTATATAAATCAACTGTCTTATTACAATAAATCACAAACATTAGCACCAATGGCTGCCTGTGACACACATCTAAGGCCTGTACATGACTGCAGTAAGACTTCAACGTTTTACGCTGAATTTCACCCATAAAACCAGCACTATTTAACTAAATAGCGGCATAAAAAGGGACATAAACATCATGTCAGTTTTTATTAGGTAAATTTAAAAGTGGATGGTTAAAATCAAGTAGAGATTCGAACAAGATTCAACGGAGAGAAACAAAGACAGCTCTCATACCTAAACTCCGTTGAGGGGAAAAAGGAAGTAGAAGGGGGAGAGAGCGATTTTCTTCCGGAGAAATAGAGAGCGTGCGTCAGGTCCCCCTAGTGGTGTGAATGAGAACTGCTGAATCCAAGTTTCTCCCTATTCAGCATGTAGTGCACTTCATTTGTGTCCACACTATGTAGCATACATAAAAGCTGTATGCAAAAGGATTTAAAGACAGAATATGCGTAAGTGTAAAGCAGCAGGTGCTGGTGTAGTAAACAGTATGTAAAAAAGTAGTCACGAGATTTTTGACTATTAATTACTTACACTATGTAGTGCGGTATTATGCGAGATGGAATGGAACTGGTGTAACTGGACCAGCAGCTATTAGGTTATGGAGATTTCATATGTATTGTTAGTTCTCAGCTCCTGAAACAGTATGTTAAACATATTCTTAACCTCTTATCTCAAGTCATGTTTGGTGAGACCTTAGATAAGTATATAATACACATTATAAGTAAAATTAAAATTTCATTTTTATTATATAAACATTACATTTATATTGTGTGAGTTTTGTGCATTTATTTATCAGGAACAGCAGCTAACTAATCATTTCCCAGTATTATTTACAAATGGATTTTTATCTGTTTATGGTTCCCTGTCCCAATCTGACAATTCCAGCCAGAGTTTCTCACATTGGGCCCATATTATTCTTAACTAAGGCAGAAACCTGGCCTATATTGAAATATTCCATTTATAGTTTATTGCCTAGTATTTTGCTAATGGTGGTGAAAAGCATCCTATATAGGAGAGATTTCCTAAGACTTTTAAAAAAAAAGGCTAACTGCACTGTTTAAACCATAACTATAACTAACTATTTTTTCCCCCTGAGTGAGTCAACAGAATTTACATTATGTTTTGGTGGCGTGGAGTCTGAAGTTTTTGATCATCTTTCATGACATGGAGACTGGGCTTCAAAATTGCTTTAATTTTCTGAAAGCACAACAAAAGTGTTGAAGAAAACATGATTTAAATGAAAGACAGTGATCTTTTTCAGCAAGTATTTTTGTTTGTTTATTCAAGCTAACTCTAGAGTCTGCTTGTAGTTGAGAAAACCAAAAAAGCCAGAAAATAAAAGGGCTTGTATAAAACATGACTATGTGGCAATTTCCCTATATAAAGGTCAACGTTTAACACTTTTTTCTTGTCTCATACTGGATGTAGAACCTCAGGTTCCTCTAGCAGTGTTCTAGCTCATGTCTAGCCTATGACAAATGCAAAAGGATGCATTTACCTCCCTAACTGTTTCTTAATGTACAGCAAATATCCTACCCTGACAAAAAATGTGGAACCTCATTAATTAATTTCATATAGTGCCTACTTTCATATTTTCCTCTTTGTGGAGCTCCATGCTTGTGATGACAACAGTGATGTTTAGCAGGAACAACCTGGAGCTCAATGCAGAAAAAACACTGGAGATGGTGGTAGATTTTGGAAGGAACCCACTCTGTGTGACTCGCCAGTCATAAATGTCGACTCCTTATGCTACCTGGGAACCATCATCACCTCAAGTGGGAGCTGAACATAAACTCTCTAGTTTAAAAAGCACAGCAGCAGAAATACTTCTGGCAACAGCTAAAATAGGTTCAACCTATCAAAGGTTATGATGGTGCACACCATTTGGTACTCTGCTGCCACTACCACGGACAAGAGCAGAATGCAGAGTGTCATTCGATTGGCTGCAAACTACCATCTCTTCAGGACCCTGAAGCAGGCAGTTAAGATTGTGGCTGACCCCTCTCATCCTGGACACAATCTATTTGAAGCACTCCCCTCTGGCAGAAGGCTGTGGTCTATAAAGACCAAAACTTCATTCCACAATACACCCTTTATTAGTGTACAATAGATATTGCTATTTGCTATTTTTTCTTTTGTTTCTTATATTTATGCTTCTTTATTATTGCTATGCACCAACACACGAAGATAAATTCCTGTACCTGTAGAGTCTACACTGTACACCCTAGAATTCATGGCAATAAATCTGATTCTGATTCTGATTCCAACAGGAGAATATTCTGAGTGACAGGAAACCTATTCACACACACGGAGCTTCCTGCTACAGTATTCTCGCGATACTTTCTGAGTTGCGTCGCCACTGACAATGAAATCTCGCGATATCTGCGCTCAGTCTGGGCTCTATTTCACGTACCGAATATTGCAAGGTGCTGTTACGAACAGTCAGAGTCTAGACGTATAGCTAGTTAGCTGTTGTGAAACTTCGGTGTAGGTTTTTTTTTTTCCATTTCTACGCAATTCAGTAAAATAATATTTTGTACGTTTCTATTCGTTGGCTCTGTCGCAATACGCTTTTGAACATAATAAAGAAGAAGAGGAAAAGTGACGCGTCGTTTGTGAAGGAGATTTTGGCTGTGTTCCTGTAGCTAGCTAGCCGGCTTGCTAACAAAGAAAATATTTTGTGAAAAGGAGCAATCCTCCTCAATATTTTCTCTAGTTATGAGTCATGTGGCCGTCGACGGTCTAGATCAGCAGGTAAGTTAGGCTTTTCTGGATGGCCTGAAATTTAAAACATTTACTTTAATTAAAATAACGATGTATTTATAATTAAAATCCACTTGGTGAGCACAGGCTTATTAACACAGCGGTGTCCTGATTACCGGCAACTGCTTATGCGGTTGTTTTGTTAAAATCCAAACCGGATCGCAATCCGCTGTCCAGTTTGGCTCCGAAACTGCTAGGATTAGCTTACATCCATAGTTAGCTAGCTAGCTTGCGTATTACGCATTTCGCCAAAGTTAGGCGCTTCATAATCACCATCACTGCAGCTATCGAAAAATGTTGAGCGTTTAACCGCTAGTTAGATAGATTCACACGATAAGAATAGCACGACGTGTGGCGTATTATTGTGTTTTTTTATTCTTTCATATTTGTAAGTAAACTTCATTCCGCCGTGTTTATTTAAAGCCTCGATGCTGAAGCATTACACGTGTATGTAGCGTTAGATAAAGCTAACATCGGCTGCAGCAGTGGTGACCCCGTTTACTGGTGAGGCCCACTCAGTTCCTAATCAGTTCCCCGTTTCTGTTAAATATACTCAGCTCACAGATCTGCTTTCCCAGCTCGTTAGCAGCAGATGCTAAGGTTTCGTGTTGAGGATGATTAGCGGACAGGCTGCTGCTGAGTTAGCCTGGGCTTCTCCCTCTCTCCACAACATCTTGTCACTTCCACCGTCGGACATTTTGTTCGCCTCTTAGGTTAAGAAGAAAATTGCAGATAATCAAACCTTATGTCCGACTATGTACAAAGGCTGGATAAACAATCAAATAATGTGTATGCATGCATTTTTTTTTTTCAAAAGTAAACACATTGTTTCTAGGAACAATTTATGATAGGAAGATGCATGCAAAATGCGCCACACTACAGAGAGATGCGTGCGCTGCCGGATGCAGTCATCACTGCGCCTGTCATCCAAACGCACATCACACACACGGCTTACAAAATGTACACAATCTCCTCAAATATCAGTGCATTGATTATAAACTGTACAACAGTCTTTGATCAGTGTGCAGATTGGACTTTTGTTTTCTTATACTGTCGAACAGTCAGTGGAGTATAGCCTGGGGTCAGTTATTGATATTTCATTTTGTTGCAGTAAATAAAATCTACTGTTATCTATGTTGGTGTTTTTATTTGTTTTCATACCTTTTTTCTGTTAGATCCACGCTTCAACAACTCAAAAACCAATATATTATATGACTTTCAGTGGAAAGGTTGGGGAGGAGAAAGCTTTAGGGTTCAAATAACGAGAATATTAAGCCAGAATATTAATGTACAAATTTGAATAATATGTTAATGTTTAAAGAAATAGCTTGGATCATTTAACTGTTTGTGAATAAAGCCACATTCCACACTGTATCCACAATCCAACACAGAGTTTTATACTCTGATTAGCAGGTACTAAAAGTGGATTATAAGTAGTTGCACTGTGTCCTGTTTAGCGACTGATGGTGAACTTGTGGTGTTTTTATTTATTTATTTATTTATTTATTTATTTATTTATTTATTAACCCTTATTGTATTTTATTTTTTTTCTTCTCTTCTCTAGCTTTCTGCCCTAGACTTGAACTCTGCAGACGGGCAGGGTGGAGGCACTGGCAGTAAGTTAGACTTTGACAATTCCAGTTCTCTTTGCATGCACTTTACTGTCACTCTTAGAAGACTTTTTTCATCCCTTAAGTGTTCATTGGTTTGTTTATCTAGAGGTTCCCTTGTCTGTGGAATTGCAAAACGGGAGTCTCTGTCCAGAGAAACCATCCAGAGAATAGTTGTCTCTTACACTATATGTACAAAAGTTTGTGGACACCTGACTGTTAATCCCACGTGTGTTTGACTTCACTGCTGTAATAATAATCTCCAGTCTTCTGGGAAGACTTTCCACTAGAACATTGGAACATGTCTGTGGGGATTTTTGTTCATCCACAAGAGCATTAGTGAGATTGGGTTCTGATGTTGGGTGAGGAGCCCTGGAGTTCAGTCAGTGTTTCAGTTTATCTTAACGGGGTTCAATGGGGCTGAGGTCAGGGGTCTGTCCAGGCTCCAGTGAAGGTAACCTGAATTGTAATTCTCCAGCACCCAGAGACCTCTGTTACAGGTGTGTGCTTTGTGGCAATAGTCTGGGGAAGATCCACATATGGGTATGATGGTCAGGATTTTACAGACTTTTGGTTGTGTCATGTATGTAATGATTAGTATTCTAGATACACTCTTGTCAGTATTCTGTTTGGCTTTGTAAAATATTATGGTAATATATGACTGTATATTACATAATGTTGTGTGAAATTTAATGCTGCACCCTCCAATTGTCAATTCATTGAGATTTCTTTTAAATTCCAGGGCGTTACATTCCTCCTCACTTGAGAAACAAAGATGCTGGTAAAAATGGTAGGTGTTTTTATATAGCTTTTACCAACAACCAATTGTTGCTTTTATAGAACTGTGTCTAATCACTTTTTTCATTCCCTATGACATCAAATTCAAAATGCTGTTGTTTACAGAATGCAGCTCGCGCATTGGAGCACAAGTTGCATCTTTAAACTGATCACTTTGTACACATTATTGTTTTTAATCACATGCTTTTTAGCAGATTTTAAACATATGGTAATGCAGTATGTTCTCCAGTGCATTGATTAAGGATCACTGTGTATTTGAGATGCACAAATTGTCACTATCAAAGCTTTGTCATTTTATTTAGGTCTAGATTTTTGCTCATAATATATATTTTTTTTTAACATAGTCAGTTTTTGTTATTTGATTGAATTTGTTAGTGTGTTGGGGTTTTGAGTTTAATTAGAGCAGAGAGTTGTGTTAATTGTTTTAGGAAGCTGAGGAAGATTTAAATAGAAGAGTTGATGAGGCAGATTGTGAAGACTTCCAAAAAAAAAAAAACAGGTTTATTTATTGTCATTTGTATTCTTTTTCTTACGTTTACTGTTTTATTTATTTTTATTTTTTTTTTATTTCTTCACAGCAGGAAATGCTTATTCCTCTAGTAGACAGAGCGGTTATTCAGTGCCACCAGTACTGAGCTGTAAGTTTGTTTTGTCAGCTTTGCTACGGGTGCTCTGCATTCCTAAATGCATGAAAGTTTAATTTTATGTCCAGAATCCAGCATATAGCGCCAATATATAAAGCTCACAGTTTACTGGGCATAGGCACTTTAAACAGATCAGTGTAATGAATGCTTCTCACACATGAGTGTTCTGTTTTGAGTTAGCACATCTTTTTAAACAGTCTGACTTCCTCTTGTTCCACAGTTATTTCTCAGCTGTAGGCACTTTAATTTCTTTCCTTTTCTCTGCTCTTTTCCAGTTGAGTATAGTGTTGTGCAGGGAGAAGTAGAGGAAGAGGGTTGTTGACACTACACACTTCAGTATAGACAAGAGATTTTATTTAGACAGTCACTAGGTTTTGCACCAAGTAACATCAATAAACCTAGCACACAGAGAAACAGCAATTGCTTTACAACTGTTTTTGTAGCCATTAGAGCAAGGCTTGATTATTTATTTATTTTTGCCTCTTTGTTTATATGAAGAAAGGTGTTGTCCTTAAGTGCACTATGCCTCTGCTCAGGTTGCCCAAGATACCCATCTCAGGAGCTTTCCTTCTATCACACCTACGGTGGTGGCTGGCCAGACAGATGTGGTACACCTGTATCTCTGTATTTGCATGGGACATGTGCGGTGTCCCCCCCCACCCCCGCCACCCCCCTGCCTTTAGCCCTCAAGCTGACTGCTACTATATGCAGTGATCAGTCACAACCTTATGGCCTTTGTGAAAGAGAATAAAGTTAGCAGAATTAGCAGAACTAATTAATGCTCTAATATTATGATGGGAATGCCTGCTTTTGCTGCATGCTTAACTGTTTGTTCATGTAGGTTTAAGAGTCAGGTTTCTTCTGGATGTAAGACACAGGTGTCTGCTTATATTGACTGTAGAGTCTATTATAATTTAACTCTTAAGGCAAGAGTAGAGTTATTATTATTAATGGTGCCATTATTAAGTGTTTTAGGAAGTGTAGTGAGTAGCAGTTAATTAATTTGATGTAATCGTGTTCTTTTGTTTATTGCTGCGTTCTGAAGATGGCCACTGGGGGCTGGCAAAGTTTAAAAAAATCCAAATCCAAGTTGTGTTTCACTGTGTAGAGATTTACTAAAAACCCCCACCTCAGTGTTAGTCATTGCTATTTCCTTTGTTCGTAGCCAGAATTTTCCAGTGTTCCACAAAAGATATGAAAAGATGCTACGCATGTCGCTTTTTGTTTTTTGTTTGTTTTTTTTTGCTCATGTTGATGCCAGATAATGGAGAAACACTTTGTTTTATCCAGAGAATATTTATTTGCTTCTTGTTAGCCACATACTCCCAATCAAATTTTGTTGAATTCTGGACTGTTGGGTACTCTGACTTTATCGTCTCCTGAGGGTTTCAGGATAAAGTCCTGTTTTATTGTTCATCTGTAGTTTCTGTCTGCAGTAAGAATAGAATTGGCTGGCTCACTTGGCATGTTTATGGAGAGCTGTGAGGGAGTGCTGGTAGAGGCTCCACATTACCTGTGTGCACTTTCAGCAGTGTGGTCACCGGTGGGAACAAGAACACAGACCGTGTGCTTAGATTGGCTATTAGTAATTGGAGAGCAGCTGGTAGAACACAGCATGACCTGCCCTTTCATCACTTTTTAGGCTAGCTGAATGTATGCAAAGTTGCAGCTGGTACTGTTTGTTTCTTTTTAATTAGACCTGGAACCTGTATAGAAAACTGTTAGGCAGTCTTGCCAAAGACAAGAAAACATTTTTTATTATTTTTTTTTTTTGGTTGCCTTTATCAGACTTAATTAGCACCGGTTCCACCTATGGTTAGGTTATAGACAAGTATTTAAATAAACTAGACCTTCCACTTTGTACCTGGGTGTTTGGTTCACCTTTCTCATCTGAGTCACTGTATGCTAATGCAGTACTAGTTTGCTTTCACTTGCTTTTTGACAACTACCGCTCGCTCACCCAGAACCAGTGGGGACAGGGCTTGGGAATCCACATCATGACACGCTGCATTTTTGGATTGATCTTCTATATGGTTTACAAAAGCAATTGAATTACATCAAGTACTTAAAATGCATACATTTTCCCCACATGTCAGGTTTTGACAATTCCCACCTTCCATCCAGCTCGCTCTAAACATATGTGCAGCTAGGGATGGTGAAGGCAAACACATGGTTCCTCTGAGACTTGTGAAGCCAGCTGGTGCATCCTTTTGGACATCTGCTCATGCATCTTCACAGGGCAGTGTAACACGCTTGGGAGAAAAAGCTATCTGCCCTTTTCCACATATGAGCTCGCAGACACCTATGGTTATCTAGTGTCCCTCTAATTGAAAGGGGGAAGAATGTAATGCTTTTCTGTATAAAATTGCAAAATTTTGTAAAAAGTCTAGATATTCACAATCATTACAAACTACCACACAATGTTTGGAATGCTCTGAGCTTTGTCCTTTTACTGTTTTCTGGTGTGGTGTGAGTGCAGTCACACTTTGGAAGGACAAAAAATAAATGGAACACAAATATCGTGGATTTGAAAGTTCTAACATGATCTACCCCTAAATTCAGTGTTGTCTGAATAATCACAATGAATTATATCCTTATGCTAATAGTGAAGAAAAATCTCCTTAACCTTCTTATAGGCAATGTGGATGTGGTAAATTGTGCAAATATGTCAAAAGCATGAGCAAAAGTTATCATCAGTGCATTTAAAATAGTTAAGAACCTTTTTTAACTCTCTAGACTACATGTGCCAGGAGCACATACATCTTTCCCCTGCTATAAAAATAAATTGTTTGTCGGTTTATAGACCTTGTTACCTTTCGTGCTACTATGAAAAATGATTTGTACATTTGCTTTTAATCAAAATTATCATAATGACCCCAAATTTGAAAAGTAACAAGCTTGTTCGATGGTAGAAAGTAACTCATGCATATTAAAACAATATGATGGTTTCCCACAAGTCATTGCAGCGCGACATCACATTCCCAAGCCCTATTGTTTTTGTGGGCTTGGCTTTTGGCTCCCCTTCCTCAAATGTCTACAATTAGGTCTGCTTCTCTTCAATTTATTTACTTTTTGTTCTCTGTGGAAGACTCTCCTGGATGGGATGGTGGTCGTAACAACTGCTTTGTTAATGGATACCATGATAATCGCATGAATGGAGCTGGAAACTTCAATCGTGGTCCCCCTCGCAATGACAGAAGTGGCCGCGGCAGCTTCCGTGGAAATAGGGGTGGTGGCACCTTCAACCAGCCCATGCATAACACAAGTACTTGTATTAAACTAATAAAAAATACCTTAAATATATATTTATATGTAACGTTTAGAATTGTTAGATTAGTCT
>JAOTRN010000048.1:10917942-10928971 GCA_028566695.1 Bagroides melapterus
TTTTGAATTTGAGCAGAAATATCACCTCAGGACTTGATTACTGCTGGAACTCCCGACGTAAAGACGTCACAAACCAAAGAAAATCAGTTGGGTAGAAACAAAATCATTCATTTTGGTCTGTCCTTTAATTTAAGTCATGAATTATTAAAAAAAAATACAGGAAATTACAATATTCTGCCCTCTGAACAAACGAGTTAAGTATAGACTCCTCTTTAATCTTTCCATTCATTCACACAAAGAGCAAACTGATTCTCCTTAAATATTTAAGCTAGAGCGTTCCATTTTCCATTTCAATTGACTCAAAGCACAGAAATACATTTCATACTTAAAAAACTGCTATTTTTTCATGCATTAAATAAAGGAAACCTATTCATTTTGAAAGTCATTGAATTGTCATTATTTTTTAAACATGCTTGAGTGATACTACTGAATCAAAGCACAGGAATGCATTTTATATCGACTGCACACTGAATTTCTATTGTGCCTATTCCCTCATTCCTCCTCTAGTACACAAAAACACATATTTTCAAAGTCCATTAATTTTTTTTTTTATTTAACCAATACGATTGACACTGATAATTCTATAAAACTGATGTCTTTTTGATGGGCATCACCTAATTAAAACTAATACCTTGTATTTGCCTTTGATAATGGCCTCAAACAGGCGTTCTTTTGTGCCATAGAAGGGCAGGCAGCCGCTGAGCAGGATGAACAGGATCACGCCACATCCCCACACATCCACTGGCTTCCCATACGGCTCTCTCTTCACCACCTCAGGAGCCATGAAGTGAGGGGTGCCCACTCTGCCTGCAGAACACAAATCATTCTACTTTCACTGATCACTTTAACAGAAACGCCTGTATACCTGTCAATCCATGCAATTATCTAGTCCGCTAATCATGTGACATCCATGTAGATCATGTAGATACAGGTCAAGAACACAGGACATCAACAGGAGAATGGGGAACAATGGGATGTCAGAGACCAGAGGCATGTTTGTTGGTGCTTTGAGTATTTTGGATTCATCTTCTGGAATTTTCACTAACAACAGTCTGTAGAGAGAATGATATAAAAACTAAACCTCCAGGCATCAGTAGTTCTGCAGGCAAAAGCACCTTGTGGATGAGAGAGGTCAGATATGAATGGCTAGACTAGCTGAAGGCTGCTCACTCTTTACAATCATGTTGCACACAACAGCATCTCAGCTTGGGTAACACGTTGAAGTTTGAGACGCATAAATCACAACAGCACAAGACCACGTGCTGGGCTCCAACTCTGTCAGCCAAGAACCAAAATCTGGGACCAATTTGACTCACCAAAACTAGACAGCTGAGGGTTGAAAAAAGATCATGCAATGTTTATTCAATCTTCAGCTATCCAGATTTGATCACTGAGCTCTTATTTTCTCCCATTCTGAGGTTTGATGCGCACAATAAGTGAAGCTTTAGATTTGTATCTGTGTTATTTTATACACCGCACTGCTGCCACTACAGCTGGACGATTGGATAATGCTGTCTGGTTTTAACAGTTCTTAATTAACTGGTCATTGAGTGTATAAAAAAGTGTATGCAAATATCACACACAGAAAAAACAGATTTTGGGTGTATGGATGAAACATGGTTAAGAAGATTTTTCAGAAGGTCACATGGGCTATCGTGTAATATGGAGATGTAGGGAACAGTAAGATCTACATGTATGAATGTTTATGGTTTTATCTGTTTTGTGATGTGGGAGGAGCATTTAAAGCAACCCCATGGTTAGACTACTGGCAACATATCTGCCCAAGTTTCAGTTCTTGGATTTGAGAAAATGTCTACAGGTGTCTTGATACTAAAACAGAAACCCCGGTGAGATAATATGCAGGATGTGGCAGGATTTTTAGTACTGATGTTACAGCGGTTAAGCTACAGAAAATGTAGTTCTCAAATAGACAACAACAATGCAACATCTCAGGAAGACATTTACAAGATTAACATGAAACACACAACAAATATATACAAGATATCTCCAGATACTTATTGCCAGTAAAGAGTAATACTTATTTGGAGATTACTTACCTCCAGCCACTAATCCTGACTCTCCAAGCTGGATAGCAACTCCAAAGCCACCAAGCTTCACGGGAGCAGAGTTCTCCTTTGATGCCAGTAAGACACAGTGAGGCTGCAGGTGGGGAAGAAACACAAACACACAAACTATATTATTTTGCTGCACAGACTAATGAAGCCCTAATAATGCCTTCTGCAGCTCTAGTTTTGCACAAATCCAAATTTGCAAGCAGTTATTTTATTATTGTTTAAGACTTATAGAAAAAAAGCTTGTTCAAAAGCAAAAATATCTTTTAAGTTTATCAGCAGTCCTCTCTGAGCCATTATCATCTAAGATTCCATATGACTAACGCTATAAACATTGTGACATATAGAAGAGACAGATAACCAAACTGATTACAGTCATGTCCCCATTTCTGCTGCTGAGGGTTTCAAAAGACTGTGGTTGCAGCTTCCTCTTTATAATCATTACAAAAAAAAAGTACCACTACACATTACTACACAGAAGTGCTGATCTCCGGGTCATAACCAGCGACTCTTGAGGAAAACATCAAATATATAGAGTAAATTTTAAGGTGTGTGTTTTTTTTTTTAATCATTAATAATAACAAATTTATAACTAGCCCAACAACACAGGACAGCTTTCCTGAGGCTGCGGAACACTAATTTAGTTGGTTACCTGAAAGACAAACACACAGTAAGTAACTTGGCATTTGAACTTTAATATTTTGACAGTAGCGTGTTCTTAATTTGTCTACTCTAACTGGTGTCTCCGAAACTGTTAGAATTGGGGTAAAAAAAAAAAACCCTAACTAATTCCTGGATGAGTTATGAAGTATTCATGATGAAACTGATCTCAAGCACACATGTCTGGAGTTCATGCTGAGTGAAAATGCTTGCTAGGAGTGAGATGATAAGAACTTTTGTTATGCTGGGAGCAACATCACATAAACCCTGACACTGCTTTTCTTTTAAAGGCCTGGAATGACTACACCTACAATGGCAGAGTCTGATTTCCACAACACCTTCCATATATTCAACACTACTGCAGGAATACAAAAACTAGATGATCCAACCCCAAAGTGCTTAAATATGACTTTGAATGACGCCACTCTCCGGGTCCCACTAGCTGTCTTCTACTCACTCTTCTTCCTGCTTGGATCAAGTGGCAACATTCTAGCCCTCTGGGTGTTTCTGTGTCTACACTCCAAGAAGAATTCAGTGCGCATTTTCCTCATTAACCTGGCTTTGGCAGATTTGGTCCTCATGACCTGCCTGCCGTTCCGGGTGATCTACCATGCCAATAACGACTGCTGGAACTTGCATCCTGTGCTCTGCAAGGTAGTGGGCAACATTTTCTACATGAACATGTACATAAGCATTTTTCTGCTGGGGGTTATTAGTATAGATCGTTATGTGAAGCTGCAGAGGGTCTTGCGCAAGCAGAGGTTCCTCAGCAGTAAGCAGAGCATTCTCACATGCTGCATCCTGTGGGTAACAGCTTCTGTCTTCATAACACCTCTAATTGCCTTTGGGGGAGATCATACACCATCAGAAATGTGTTTCCAGTACAAACACCTTCGGAATTCCAAATGGAAGGCTTACATAAACATTGTTGTTGTTGTTATTTTCTGGGTGGTCTATGGAACTCTGGTAATCTCTTACGGGAAGATCGCACTGGGGCTTCTTCAGATCTCAAAGGAGAAACCAGACTTTCCAAATGCAGCCAAGTACAGCAGAACAGCTCGGAAGTCCTTCTTTGTACTCTTTCTCTTCACCTTGTGCTTTGTACCCTATCACTTGGTGAGGATCTTTTATATCCACTCACAGATCGCAGACGTTTCGTGTCAGTGGATTCGGTTAGTGGACAAGATGAATGAGATATCTCTGCTGTTTTCTGCATTTAACAGCTGTCTGGATCCAATCATGTACTTTGTGTTATGCAGCTCAGTGCGCAAGACAGTACTGCAGGCACTGCAAAGAAACTTCTGCCTGAAGACTTCTGGCTCCAGCAGCTGCAGCTATGATAAGGGAAGAAACCAAAGGGAGCAGGCTACACAAAGTGATACCAGCACGTTGTAAAGAAAGACTTACTGACTACAAATACATACAATAGTTATTCCACTCTGGTTCATTATTAACTCTGATGTATCTTGGAATTCTGTTGTTAATATCTTACTAAATAAGCATCATCATTCAAAGTACATGAAAGATTGCTATATAATATATACAAATGCCGAAATATAAAGTACTGCAGTAGTTCAATTTTTTTGGTGGTTCATCCCATTTTACAAACCTGTTTTTCTCTCTGACTCAAAGCTGAATACAGCCAACCAACTAGCTTTACTACTTTGATTGAAGATATATACCTTTGGTATGAGTGAAATAATAGGATGCATTAAACAATAAGAGGATGTGGTTGGAAAGGCATCAAGTTTACTTCCTTCTTTAAAAAAAAAAAAAAAAGAAACCCCACCAATGTTTAGCCCACACTCTGAATGCAAATGCTGCATCAGAAGTCAAGAGGAAACAAGCAAGCAAACAGAGTTAGTATGTCAGCGTTAGATTATTCAAATAACTGCACCAGAATCAATGGAACTGTCTGCAATGAAAGGTACACTATTCATTACTCTTGTTTACTGCATATAATTATAAGACAAAGCAACAAACCTTTATAGACACTGCTATACATTTTTTTTTTATCTTCCTGTAATTTTAATGTGTTTTAAAATGTGTTTCTATATAGGCAGTCCACAGATTCTGATTAGCTAACATTTGTTTACTAAACTGGTAGCTTAGTGGTAAAGATGTTGGACGACTGATAAGACAACTGCAAGTTCAAATCCCAGCACTACCAAGTTAGGCCCTTTAGCAAGTTGAATAAATGTAAGTTCCTCTAGATAACGATGTCAAATGTAAACTACCCAAAGCCGTAAATATCAACTATCCAAACCGGCAACACTGCTGTAACCCTGCAATTCTAGAGTTAGAATTCTGATTGAAATCATCAGGGAATCATAAGCAGAGTGTGTTCACATACATTTAAATGGCATGTTGAGCAAGAACGAATCGAGGTTTCTTGCATCAAAGAATTCATATATATAACATTAATGAAGATATTGTTCTATTTTAATTTGAATGAGACAGAAAGAAAATCCAGAATTTTAGACCATGAAGTCCACAGTCAGCTAAACCTGAGAGCATGTTGCACTTTGAGATGTAGTGAAAAGGTGTACATGAGTCATTGCCATTGTTTAACAGTGTACCTGTGAAGCTAACGTTGCATTACAAGAAAATGTCAGACAGGAAATTCACAATCAACCTATCTCCTTTTTTTCACCCCCCGCCCCCCTTCTGTTCTTCAAAAGCTGTTTCCTGGTGCCTGAAGACTATCACATCACTATTCTGCCCTGGCTTTATCTCTTTCTGGCTATCGTAGGCTTCCTGACCAACGGACTGGCTGCACTGGACCTCTGGCAGTCGGAGAAGACACCTACAGTCATCTTCACTTTAAACCTAGTGGTCTCTGACCTGATGCTGTGCTGTAGCTTTCCCTTTAGAATGGCTTACTATATACATAGTTTCCAGTGGAAGCCGAGCTCTGTGGTGTGCTCAGCGACTGAGTTTATTATGGTGTCTTGTTTCTACATCAACATCTATTGCAATATGAGTTTCCTGTTATGGACAGGCATCAATCGCTATGTTACAGTAGTACAGGTGTGCTGCAGTCTGTTCCAAATCTTCAAGCGTCCACGTCTCTGTTGGCTCCTCTGCCTCAGCACCTGGATAGTGGGACTGACCATTGTCATTGGCTCTATGATATATAAAATAGGCCTGAAATACACAGGCCAAGACCTGAATTCCTGCTTTGATCAGGTTATGAATAAAGAAACTGCCCAGATGAATGGCCTACACATCATCGGTGTGGGAATCTTCTTCTTCATGCTGGGCTTGATGCTTGTCAGTTATGGGCTGCTGATCTTCCATTTGTACAAGGTAAAGCAAAAGAGTTTAGTGGGATTTGGGAATGGCCTGAAAATACGGAGGAAAATCTTGGCCTCTCTGCTTTCATTTGTGTTCTGCTTCCTACCCTACCATGTGCAGAGAATAAAGATGATAGGGTTAGAAAATAAAGACTGTAGAATGAAGCAGAAAGAATTCTGTGTAAAGACATTGTTGATACTTTTAGCAGCACTCAGCTGCTGTCTGCATCCGGTGCTGTTCCTGGTGCTGCAACTGCCTTGTTGCAGACCCAAACGTAACATCAGAAAGCAGACTAAACCAGAGATGTCCAAAAACCAAGTCACAGATGCAGATACAGATCAACGACTCCACATAAAATCATAATAAGGAGTCATATCTCACTCACACACACACACACACACTGAAGCAAGTTGGAATTTTTTTTTTAATTTCAATATTCAACTGTACAGTTCCAGTGAGGTTGTTTTGACTGTAGCCTGGTTCCTGTTATTGGCTGACAGTGTGGAACTTGATGTGGTCTTCTGCTCTTGTAGCACATCTGCCTTTTTTTCTCAAGTTTGACATGTTGAGCATTCTGAAATGTTTTACTGCTCAAAGTTCATTCTCATTTAGACCATTTCATTTAAGTTACCACAGCCTTACTATCAGCTGGAAGCAGCAACATATTTCTTGCTTTCTGAATATGTTTTTGGTTTTCAGGCCATTAAGTACAAATTTCAAGAGATCAGCAGTTTCTGAAACTCAAACCAGCCAGTCACTAGGAACCAACAACCAAGACATTGTCAAAGTTACCGAGATCACACTTCCCCAATTCTAAAGTTTTATGAGAACGTTAGCTAGAGCTCTTGACCTGTATGCGGGTCATTGTGCATTGTGTTGCTCCCACATGATTGGCTGTTTGCATAACTGTATGAACAATCACAGTACCCAAAAAAACACAAGGAAGTGTTGCTGGCTACTCAGTCAGTCACAAGTCACAGTCTCATCTGTTTAATAGGTATTCAGCTGTAACGGTGATATATTTTACCCTGGATTTAAGATTACATAACTAAATAAAAATAAAATAGATTTAAAGAAAATAATTCAAGCGTAATTTGTAATAATTTGTGTGCACTTTTCCATAGGACAAATACCTATTGAAGACACAACAGGTCTATACTTGATGTACCATCTCAGTGATCAGGAATTGTACAGTATAGTACAGTTTACTCTCTCTGTATGTGTGGGTCTTTAGCACTTACTTTCCTCAGCAAACATAGGATATAATATGGTACTAAACAAAACGATGTATAGAACTGAACAATTGTGCTTTTAACTGATTATGTACAGAACAGATTTCAGACTGCTGCTTAGAATTTATTCTGCTGCTAATTTATTCTATATTTGTTAATATAATGGAGTTGATAGAGTCACTGGTGGATTTTAGAGTCTTAGTGGTGAGATGGGAATGAAATTCAGGTTCCTACATTCCTCCACAAATATATATATATATTTTTTTTTTTTTTTTTTTACATTTTATAGCAGACTTTGACATCTACTACGTATATACGGTATAGTTCTGCAAACTGCAGGCTTTCTGGCCCGTGTCTTATTTGCACACATCTCTCTGTAAATTGTGTCAGTTCCAATTTACCTGAAAGATGCGTCTCCTGTTTTATCATTCCATTTCTATCTACTAATGGGAAAACATCATTAATGACAAATAAAAAGAATTGATCATCCACACCAGACTCTGTCTCATCATCTGAGGTAAATGTTGGCTGCAGAATTTCTGGACTGTAAACATCACTGCAGAAACAAGTGCTGATTAATTCAGTTCTATTTTCAAAATTTCTTTTTTATAAACATAATGTCTGTTGTCATATGTTCAAAGTAAGAGTTTTAAAGATGTGATGGCACACGAGTACCGAGAATATCTGAGCAGAACCAGAATTGATTAGACTGGTGTCCATTTAATTATGGTGTGTAAAATCCTGATCAAATCTTGAGCTAGCACTCTATAAGCTAGCAAGGGTTTAGACATCTTCATTTAGTGTTCTTTAATAGACATGATTTTTACAGGCAGGCAATACTGGGTAAGAACTCCCTTTGTTCTCAAAACAGCCTCATTACTTCAAGAAGTAGATTCCATTGAGTTTCTGCTCCATGTTAAAATGATGGCAAAACAAAATTCCTTCACATTTCTTGTTTCAAGGTGCACTTGTTTTAAATGTCATGTTCTACCCCATTCCAAAGGTACCCTACAGATCCAGTGAAGAACACCGACCTCATTGTAACTTGTTTATTTGTGACTTGCTGGATGGTAAATTGATTCAATGCACATGATCAGCAACACTACTCAAATAGTTTGTGGAATTGAAGGATTAGTATTAACAGCCCAAAGCATGCCAAGTCCCTACAACACTAAACATCCACCAGCCTAAACTGTTGACATAAACCACGCAGGGTCTATAGATTCATAATGTCAAATTCTGATCCTACCATCTATGAACCTCAGCAGAAATCTAGACTCAAAAGACAAGACTACTTTAGCTGGGGCGATTTAAGTGACCCTGTGCCTTCTTATAGCCTCAGCTTCCTGTTCTTGGTTGACAGATGTGAAACCAGATGTGGTCTCCTCCTCATGTTTTAATGTGGTGCACATTCTGAGATGCCTTTCTCCATACCTACTGCTGCTGGCCCATATGTGCATGATTTTATATATGTATGAGTATGTCTATAGGCATTCCTTATACAGTGTTTAAAGTATGAATGTTTTATGAATGTTTTCTTTAATTAAAGGTGTCAAGGTATTTTATTGCCAGATAAGCTTTTTAAAATGGACTCAAATTTCATCAGAATTCAGCCACATCTTCATTACATTCTCTGTGGTTACTGTAGTTCTTTAGAGTAAAGAGGAAGTCAGTAGTCTATATAACTTCCTGCGTTCACCAGAATGCACATACACACTGGTCACTGGCAGCTGTTTCCAGCACAGTAAGTGTTTTTTTTTTTTTTTTTTCTCAAGAAAATGGTTTTTGACAAAGATGACAATAGCTTCTGGTAATCTTTTAATACCTTCACATCAGGGTGGGCCAAAACATCAAAGCATCTGCTTTTTCTTTGCAGCTGATTATTTTCTTCTCAAACACATAGACTAACACCTGTGACTTTTACCACACTTCACAAAAATAAGTAAATATTTATTTATATTACCAGAAAATGTTTGAGTCATTACTGTGACAGTTTTGCACATATTTTTAGCAATTAGTTAGCACTTTGAAACTATGTTGTGAGGTGGAAAACATCATCACTGGTTAAAGAATATGGCGGAATATCAATTTGTATTAGTTCATAAATGTATATGTAGTTTCATATTTCTTGCATATTTAAGCACTAAGAACTTCTTTGTTGTAAACATGTTTATCATAGAGTATCAGTTCTACTTTGAAATTGATAGTCAAAACCACAGTATGTGTATGCTCTTACAGTAACTGTTGGAGCTTATAATTTCTTCCCCGAACAAAAACAGCCTATGGCTTGACAATTTTTTGACATTTTCTTGATTCTTGATTCTTTTTTATCTAGAATGCAGATGCCCCTTCTCTCTGGTGGTCCAAATGGCAGGCTGTTCCCAGGACACTCAGTTTAATGCATCCTCTTGCTTGTGTCAGACATTCACCACATACATGGTACTGCCCGTTCTCTACAGTGCCATGCTTTTTGCAGGCCTGTCTGGAAATATCCTATCTATTTGGGTATTCTTGACCAAGATTTCCATTAAAACCCCTACTCACATATACCTGATCAACCTGGGGATCTCAAATCTGATAGTGTGCCTCACCATGCCATTCAGTGCAGCCTACTACGCTCTTAGCACCCGCTGGCCTGCATCGAGTCTGAAGTGTCAGTTAGCCATAAACATCCTGACTCCAGTTCTTCACTCCAACATTGAAGGCAGCATGCTCATTCTCACATGGCTGGCACTAACTCGCTTTGCTACACTTATCCAGCATAACTATGGTCGTCGGCCAAGCAGATGCACCAAATTCCTTCCTGTGATCTTCTTAAGAAGGCTGCAGCAAACTTCATTTGCAATAGGCATGTGTGTAGGAACTTGGGCCTTTGTGCTGGTGGGGATTGTTCCCACAGTGGTACTTTATGCTACGACGGAGACAGACGGAGTGGAAAATAACAGCAAGCAGGCGTGCTACAGCGTGCCGGTAGAGGTTGGTGGCACTGGTTCTCAAGCGTTTGCCATTGTAGCAATCACAATATTCTTTTTTTGCCTGGTTTTGGTGATGAGTGCCTACATAGCTGTGATCAGGCACATCAACAGGACAAAAGCAAACAGGATCATCCCTGACAGACAGAGAGTCTTGTCAAGGGTGTGCCGCAACATTTTGGTCATCCAGATAGTGCTGGTCATTTGCTTCCTTCCACACCACACCTATAAGGCTATTTTCATTGCGATGGTACAGTGTGACACTCAGTCTGGAGACCTTCTCACAGAATGCCATCATTTTTCAACACACATAGAGGTGAAGAACTTTCTCCTCAGTCTGGCAGTTCTACGCTGCAGCACAGACCCCATCATTTACTTCCTGCTGGACAAGATGTTTAAGCGATATGTGTGTGGTTTGTTTCAAGAAAGTGTTAGCACAAGAGACAGCCAATTGTCTAGGACTATAAATGAATGTGGACAGCTTACTCAGTGTGACAAAAAGGATATTCCGAAACATGAGGCACCTTCACATTCAAAAGACTCAGACTGACCATCAGTTCCAGCATGTTGTGGAGTGAAATGCTAAAATACGTATTGTGTTGGAGATGAGTAATGAATTTTTGCATCATGTTGTACTGTAAAACTTATATTTAAAAAGCTGTATTAATATCATGAAGAATAAAAAGACATTCAGGACAAAAGAGTTTTAAATGCAACGTAGGCAAGTAGAGGAAACAAGGAAAAGGGAAAGTGTATGTATACTGTACATTTGAGATAATAAATACAATTTATTTAA
>JAOTRN010000048.1:11114010-11133476 GCA_028566695.1 Bagroides melapterus
CACACACACACACACACACACACACACACACACTCAGAGTGCTGATAGTTTGGTGGAGTTTGTCTCAAATAGTGCGAGGGAATCATGTGATACCTCTCATCCACCTCCATAAAAATGAAGACTACGCAATTTTTTCCTGAAAGTCTCAGCTACGAAATTTCAGTATTTATTTGTGAAGAGGCAATAGCTCATCTCTGCAGTCAACCTACCACAGAACACATTGTGTCTCTCATCATATGCACATACCAACAACCTGCCCCAGGCTCAGTGCCGCCAACCAACTCATTTCACTCATGACTCATACACTGCAAAATTACCTTGTCTCTTCTGCTCACATTGAAGGCTAATGAAGGTATCTATGACTTGTGGAAACCCACAAAGAAAAACAAGGCTGTAGAGGTGGTTTTGCGGTAACAATACTTCCTCAGGTAATTAAAAAAATATGTCACGTAACAAACTCAGAACCACTCTGAATATTTGTCAAAATCGGCTGATCAGCTAGATGGCAACATACAGACTAAAGACTAAAGGCAGCTCATGTAAACTGGCTCTGTGGAGCCCTGGGTCACCTTAATAGTCAGGGTGAGCTTACCTTCTCTCCAGTTCTTCTCAGCTCTCGATATCCAACCCCAGCTGCACCTCCCTGGACTGAAGTGGAAATGCTTCAATAACAATTGCTTTTAAACCTCCTTCTTCCCTCTCCTCTCCCCACTCACTCACTCACTCGCTCACTCACTCTCTCTCCCTCTCACGCACACCGATCGTGTGTGAGCTCTTGACTCCCTCTTTCCCTCACTCCCTCCCTCCCACTACTCCCCCTCCCCTCAACCTCCTCCTCTGACATTAACACCCCTCATTTTTATAGAACAATCAGGAGGAAAAGGGAAAGGACAGATGATGCACATCTCAGGGATAGTTTGTGGAACGTGACACAGCAGTCGTATATCACTTCGGTGACATCCACACAGCTGACACACCGGCATTCTCTCGCAAAGCAAATGGGGATTCCAGCCATGGAATGGTTGCAGAATCAAAGGTGAGCAACAGCCTGGCCCTCTTTTTACGAGCTTGGGGTTATAAAACTGTTAGCAAAATTAGTTTATTTAAAAACAACTGCTCTGAAAACATAATAATTGCAGTAAGTGTAGGCTCCCATAAACAGTAGGGTCACCACTGGGTTTGGGAGGTGCTTCAGAAATTCACACAGCTTAGACTATGTTTAGGCTAAGTTACAACTTCAGGCTCACTTTTAAAACAAAAGCAGGGATTTAATCAACTGACATGCACACACAAGGGCCATGGCATTAAAATCTATAAACAATAAAGCAATGAGTAACAAGAAATGACACAAGCGACATTTGAATATTTGTACATTATTAATATGCAGGTAGATTATGAACCAATATAGTTTAAATCTTCAATCATATCCATCTCAGTCAGATAAATAGAGACTAAATGCACTTTTATACTATAATATCAAACACTACACAATACTGTACTATACTATACTATACAATGCTATATTATACTTTATAATACTGTATGTATAATAATTGCATTCAGTCATTTGCATGAAAAACCAAATGGCTTATATATTATTTTACTGTCATTAACACCAGTTTATCTCTCTCTCTCTCTCTCTCTCTCTCTCTCTCTACATATACGTATATATAGAGAGAGAATATACAGTATATATTTCAAGCACTCAGTTTAAATAGGAAAGAAACTCCAGCTTTTTCACAGTCTTTGAAATGTCTTTATTTGAATAACATGAAGAATAAAAGCAATACAGACATGCAGTTAAATTCACAAAAAAGGAGTAATTGTAATATTACCTTTCAGTCACAGCAAGCATTTGATGGAGGTTTTTTGTTTTGGGTTTTTTTTTTTTTTGGAAATTGAAAACATGTTTTCAATTGTTTAAAATGCGAATAATTTTAGCAATTTCAAATGGCAGAAGTTGAGGGAAGAAAGAGACGTATTAAATTACCACAAATATTGGCACCAGAGGGGAATGAGTAATCTTCAAATTGAGGTATGGACTCAATCCAAAAGAGAGCTAAGACCCTGCACGGCAAAAAAAAAAAAAAAAGATTCTATATATATGATAATCAAATTCTTCTCATTTCAGGCATTGTTTCATTCAGCTATGTAAGAGTGGAAAACAGCTATATATTACAAGCTGGAAAAACATGTGTTCATAAATTAGTTTAAAATCTTAAAACCTCAGGGGAAATTAAGGGAAAGCTGGCATAACGAAGTAGGGCTTTAGGGGTCAAAAGTTTATGAAACTTGCAAAGCTTCTTTAGAAGTTACATTTATCTCGCACCTTCCATCTCCTCGCCCTCTGACAGGACTATTTACAATCCAGCAGCACAAAGACACTACCAACACTCTCCATTTAGACCATACAATTACAGAACTGCTCCTATTTCTCAAAACATTCTGTCTGTACATGGTACTTTGACTCCGAGTCTGATCTGATTGGACCGTTAAATGTGTAGTATATTCATTAAATTAGCTGTCAAAAGGACTGAAAATAACTGATGCCTGCTTTTATGAATTGTAGTTAAATGTTGGGGTTGACAAATCATTTCAACAGCTCACTCACTCAGTCAGCATAACTGTGAAATGACCTTAGCAGAGAATTTCTCACAGTCACTGACTTTCTTAAGTGGAATCTCTCTCGTGTTTGCCTCCTCCATGTATTTAAAAACTGTTGTGCAACACGCTACCCCCAGAACATGTGAACATCACATCATTTTTCCCCATGACCCTTACACAAAGCAATTTAGGAATGAAAGAGACAAAAAGAGAGGATAAAGGGTCACTCAGGTGGGTGACAATGTCGAGTTCTAAGAGTGTTTAGTCATATGTCTTGTCCCAGACCCATCGCTTTTCTCTTTGATGAAAGAGCACCCATGTGCACCTTCCCTTCTATCAGCTCAAGATGGCTTTCATGTTCCCCTAAAGCCACAACTGAAGACTGCCTTTGAGGTGTTTCATACCCTGTTACCCAAGTGAAGAATGACAGTGGGAAATTAACACTGATAGATTTGAGACACAGTTTTCTTTTTGAGAGGTCAATTTCAAGTCTTGTTTCAAGCTCCATGTAAAAAAGGAGAGGTCTCATAATTCTGGGTGATTTATATCCACAAGGTGAATGCAGAAAAACAGTCTCACCGCTTTCCAAAAATGACCTCCACTGGGAGAGCTGACCTGCATGAAAATAGTCTCGCTGCTCTAATTTACAGCCTGTATAGAATAACATTTTTTCATTTTACCATCTAAAATAATGTTCAGCCTGCACATAGCCAAAGACAACTAGCTGATTACTGTAACAGGTATGAACAGGGAAAGGCAAATAGAACAGGCATATAGTATGGCTAAATTGAAGCATACTCCGAAAATATTAAACCTTGTTTATGTACAGCAAAGTGAACTCAATTTTACCAGCACGTTAAAAAGAATAAGGCTTTTAATTTGGAAAATCAAATTCTGTGCCAGGAAGCACAGCTTGTTCCCCAAATCTTCAGACGCATCTCTCTGTCCCAACTAAAAAACAGTAAAAACGGTCAATCTGCAAGTACTTCATAGCTCTGTGGTCAACACCAACACATTATTCATTACAGATCTTTATATTCAAATGACATTTTCCAATGAACCTCTAATTGGTGGACGGATAAATGACTGAAACTATTCAGCCCAATTTATCTGTGGCAAACTGGCCTTCAGTCTACTGTTTTCAATAAACTCATTGTTTTTGCCATTTCAGAAAATGGATAAATGCTACTTTGAATTTTTACTGACTTTAAAACCCTTAGGTCAAAATGTTATGCTATGTTAAGCAGAAATGTTATGCTAAATGTTTGTGACCAACGGCACATATTACTGCTTAAACTGATGAAAACAGATAGAGATATTTTCAATAGAGGCAACAATACTATATACGAGGAGGAGAAACATCTTGAAGTAATGTTTGAATCTTTTTATTATTTAAAAGAAGTGCGATTGGTGAACGGCTTATGATGAAAACCTTCTAAGAGCTCATCTGATGCCTATTTAAACATTTTTTTTTAATTTATATTCCAGCTTCATTGGTTGTGCATAAGCATGCTAAGCATGTTTATCAGTCACCCATATACATAAACCCTGTGAATTTTTATTGGAGTCCATAGATATTTATGATGTTTTCCTGTTTGGAAGTTATATAGAGCCTCAAGAGACTGAACTAACCAGAGCCAATAAACATTAAAGTCCATCATCAGTGAGTATGACTTTTGTATTCACAGAATGAAATTCATCTACAAATGCATGAGAGGTATTATTATGTTCATTATTATGTTTATCTGATGCCCGTGAACTATACAGATAGCACAATGTCCTACAGTATCCTCATACTCCAGTTTTAGAAAGCATATCGAGTTAAATATGCAGTGGGCACTAGTAGGCCTTTGTATTGTAGACCACTAAGCTGATGACTTCAGAGTTCAGTGTCTTAGTAAGTGTTGTGGCTTGGGATGAAGATTCAGTCATGCTGGTGTGAGATAATTGACTCATCCTGATTCATCCGAGGATCAAGCCTTGATTACTATGGCTTTGATTTCAGCTGTATTTTTATGTTCTGCATCAGCCATTGACAATCGACTGACGTGTCTGATAGGCGCCTGTTTTGGCCTGAGTAAGTAATGCAGATCTTTACGAGCGTCTGCAAGCCGATTTATAAAATATGCTTTGGTTAAGCAGCCTGTATTTATCTGACCTCATTCCTATTCATATTTATATTTATATAAAAGATAGAGTTCACATTTTCACAGAGTCCATAAAGTTGCCTCCAAGATTATTATATATTATTACTGACATACATTCTAGATACCTCCTAGACTCTTCTACAAATATCCTTTCATATACCCGCATAACTCAGAATGTACTTCTACTGCAGTTTTCACATTAATGCGCTTCTTCTAACAGTGTCATTGTTTCTATAGTAACAACTTGTACAAGTTTGTGTATAACAGATACTTCACATGAACAGATTTTAAATTATGTGTAATTCTTGATATGGTGATGCTTTCATCATTCTTGCTTTTTTTTCTTCAAAGCAAAACCAATTCATTTATGTTTACCATCCCAGGAAATTCTTCAAGGTGGAGGTCTTTCATACTGTGGTTTTTCAGTATATGACAAACTGCATTATTTATTGTGGTGATACCAGCTTGTTTCTTTAATGTTCCACAACAAAAACTGTAAATGCAACTATACATGTGCCATTTTTTAATACATAAAAATCTTAAGCATTGACAAATTGCTGTGGTATAAGAAGAGTAAAACCCTTTGGGATGTACCTCACACTCACCAGACCTCAGTGCTCTACACCACCACCATAAAAAACCCCAACTGAGGGAATACCAGTGGGAAGAATGGAGTTCATTCCTCCAGTACAGTTCATGATATATATAGAATCTATGGATAGGTACAGTGAAGCATTACTTGTAACACTATTAATATGCTTTTGCCTTGATTTATTCCACAATACAAACATACTGCACAAAGTTGCTGTGATAAGGGTAGATATTTATTTGAACATTTCTTTCATGAACATATGTCTCACCATGTTCTCACTGTTCATGTTGGTGTTTGTGGAAGAGAGGATATCTTCATGCCTCTCAGTTGATTATATTGGTCTGCCTGTCAACATCGCAAAAGACATCCTCCAGTAACAGAGAGTAGTTGATGGTTTTTACTGCAGGACCTACTGCTTCTCCATTCCAGTCTATGTCAAACTGCAAATAATGGCAGGAAAAATTCAAGTAGTGTAAATGTCTTGAAGTTGACATAACAATCTTATATTTTCATTAATATATGTTTTAATAGGTTGTTATTGGTCGTAATGAGTGTTGGTATGTGAGGCTTCTTGATAATCAGTCCCTCCAGGATATTTGTGTGATTATTGAGCCAAACAAAATTTGCTAAACTTCTTGGTGAAATTGTAAGCACAAGATTCTTCCTTTCAACTTCCACCAGTGATGACACATGTAGTTACTTTCTACAATAGTTTAACTCATATTCAGTGTGAATTTAAGATGGCTTTGAGAGAATGTAAAAATCTGTGGAAAGCTCTGCCAATTTTTAAAAATGGCAAGCTCCACTGAATGTTGCAGAAATTTTCTTAATTTTGTTGAATACCGTGATCGCAAAATCACAAAGTCCCGGAGGAGCTGAATAATGAATAAAGCATCAGCGGTAAAACTCTTCATCTAAGATTCACTAACACTAAGAAGAAATTGCAGATTGCAGAACTGGCAAGCTAAGCCTGGCCACCATACAGAACGGCAGTTAAATAAACTGAAGTTTCATAAAAGGCACCGAGTTCCCATTTATTAATGCACTGCAGCAATGACGTGAAGATGCTGAAGATGACATCACTCCTCTTCTGTGTATCCGGTAAGCTCCTTGATAAAGGCAGAGTATTCCACTAGTGTGTGGCCTTCTAGAGCAGGCTGTGGCAGCGTAAGAGAAAATGGCTGGAAAGTGACAGTGACAGTCAGAATGCTGTCAGAAAGTTATGCAAAGCATCAGCATGCAAACTAAAATAAAGCAAAGCAAAGAAAATCCTCTCACTTGCCTGTACTGTATACCATAACGCACTGCTACAGTCAGAATTCTTACGCAAGGGTTGTTAAAGGGCTTTCAGCCAGTGGCCTCTTTAAGTGTAAATCAGTCCATGGACCATCTCACAGATGTATTTTATAAACAATTGTACAAATAGCTTATTTTTCAGATTTGCACACTAATATTCTGGTTATTGGGTTATTGATTAAATCTGTAGAGCATCTATTTGTGATTTTCTGCTGACATATCACCAGGTTCTGGTCTGAGTTGACTTATTCATTGGCTACATGTTTCTGAGTAAACTAAAATTAATAGGTAGTGATTTACACCACCGTGACAAAACAATAAAAAAATTATATGGCTATATTTCACAAATAACTTTGAGAACTACTGCTCTAAAGTACCATGTCCCTCTTTTTTTCTGATCAAGATTAAAAACACAAAATAATCAAAAGCCCCATCTACTGGTGAAAACACCTAAACTCCCCCTTTCCTCTACTTATTTTGTGAACACTGAGGCAGATGGTTCTGCTTAGAATGTTATGCGGCATAGCGCGCTAAATTAAAGGGCTGCAATAAAAAGACTTGACTGAGTTTTTCCTCAAGGCTGATTTGAATGAGGTGAGGCTTGGAGGTGCCTCTGTGGTAGGTTGAGAGCCAGAGACTGGAACTTTGCCACCTGGCCCTCATTTCCAAACACACTCTCTTTTTTTCGGCCCTGAGTGTGTGTGTCTGTGTCTGCTAATGATGGCAGACAAAGCTTCAAGGGAACAAGGTGTGTTGACTCAAAACTTTTTCCATGTCTAACAAGTCATTGAAACTTCACCTTCTAAAGGTTCTTCAGCAGTATTAACTGGTTAACTCACTTTCATGGCAGCATCTGGTGGAAGTGGTATGGAGGCATTCTCTCTCCAGTTGATCCCTGACAGGAAACTATGATAGTCTATCTTCCCAGATTCATTCTCAAATCTAAAAATCAACATGACAAAAATGTGACTTTTCAGAATAAAGCTGTGTTTTAAATGTTTGAATAAAAAATAAAATATAACTATTTACTTGTGCAGAAGGGCTCTCAAAAGGTCATCATCCAATGGCAAGCGGAATGATTTGCAGATGATCCTAACCTCTTTGGTGGAAAGATGCCCACTTCTACAACATAACAAATACAGCATTTGGTTAACAAAGATTGACAAAGATACCTAAGTGGGGTGAGTCTACACTTGCCTTTCCTGTACAGATTTGATGAGAAATATCCTGTGACAGACAATCATTAGAAAAATGTCACATAACTGCATTTTCCAAAAGGACACATGCACGTTAATCCATCTCTTTGCTACACGGCACAAGTCTAGGGAGATCATCTGGTTCCAATGCTTCACTTGTAGCGCTGGAACTAATCACTACTCCTGAATGTGGAGCCGTAGGGTCTGCAGACTGATGCTGCTCTACCTCAGGCTTAGTGTTTGTGCTCAACTTCAATGCCTGGTTGACCATGGCTGTCAAGAAATGCACAGACATGCTTGTTTCTGTATCAAGATATGCATTCGTGCAACATCCTGCAACATTTATATGCTCTTGTGATTATATTGATCATTTTCTCATGATGTAGAGGTGAAGAATAATAGTTTGTGGTCATGTTTAAGTGAAGCATGCTTTAGAACTGACTTAAATACATAACAAACTGCAGTTTAACCAAGGGCCACGCTCCATCTCCTGGGTGTTGATGTAAAACGCAGAGATGTGTAACCTAGCTCCTGTTATACCTGTCTCTGTCCTCATGTGTGAAAGCTCGCAGGAAGTCAGAGAAACTCTCAAACTGTTTCTTCCTAAGGTGCTCCTGAGTGATGGCCAGCAAGAGACCCACGTCCAGCTCAGTCTGTTCTCTCACCGAGTAGGTACGGCCTAACATCATGATCTCATGCTCTGACAGCTGACCGTCCGTATCTGCCAACAGAGACCTGTAGGGACACACAGGCATTCAGCTGCTCAATCACATGGAGCGGTATCTGACAAGAAATCCACAGAGAATATGCTTTGTTTTCATTTGTGTGGATTAATAAAAACATAGACACATGCAGTCTGTGGTGCAAGCTGGATGGGACTAGAGGGTGTGAGACTCTTTCTGCTGTTTTAGAAACGTGTACACTCTTCATACTTTAGGTGATTCAAGCGATTATTCAGTACATATTCTGTATTGGCTCCGTACCTGAAAGACTCATAAGGAATGAAGCCAGTGTTGCCTGAGTCACTTAATGCCAGGAACTGTTTGATTTCCTTTTGCTTTTCTTCAGGAACTGACTTTAACTTGCTCAGAATCGTGCCAATGTTGGCCATGGGGAACTACGGAAGAATTATAAGCAAAGCACATTTGTGAATAAAAGCAATTAAAGTATATTTTCCATCTGCCACCTACTATAAAACGAATGTAAATTATGTAAACTAAGACTGAATAATAATAATAATAAAAAGCGTTACGTGCGTGTGCATTACCTCTTCTGCATGCTGTTCCATATAGTTGAAAGCATACTCATCAGCATTCACTAATTGGAAAGGCTGGTTGTTTATACTGAGTCTGGCTCCCACATACAAGTCCTGAGCTCTGTAGTACTCAGACATCTCACTCTTTAAGAGCTCCTGTCCCGGCTTCTTCACACGGCTTCTCCCCAGGAATTTACCTCCAATAACTCCTTTAGTATAATATGCACACATTTGAATCAGTTTATACTGGAACTGCTTTAGGAGTTCCTCAAGTTGCAAAATGATTTGAAAATGCAACTGATCTCATTACATTTTGGACTTTATTCCAAATGGAGACCAGTTCCATGAAATGTGTTTAAACTGTATGTATAAATAATGAATTGCAATTACATTTTAGAGCATCTTGCAGAAATAAAAACATTGCTGAATTACTTAGAAAAATTAACGTTTGTACAATGCAGTCAAAAATATCAGTACTGTTGGAATACCAATAACAGTTTTAGGGCAAAAAGACTACAAATATTTGTGATAAATGGTTAGGCTTATATTGGGATTGTGTTGTGTGTTTACTCCACACAGACGGCTTTTCCATGACCTTACATCCATTGTTGCATTACGTTTAGACCCAGTCTCCAACAATCCCACATTTATCTTAAATTATTTTATCAAACTATTGTACATTTTTGATCCAGTATCTCCATGTATATATTGTTAAGAAAACATTGGTTATGATATGTAATTCTCGCATTCACATTATCATCATCATGCAGACATGTATGTTTGCCTGTAATGCGTTCAGACATAATGAATACATATATTGTACAAGTATTATAAGAATTCTTTTACATGGATAAAACAAAGTTCTTCTCTAGTCTTGAATTGTTAAGACATTTGAAAAAGAGAACAGGAGTAATAATTGACAATAAAATGGGGAAGATGGGAACATACCTGAGTTCCTCTGGGTGGGTTCAAACACTGCTATAGTGTCATCACTTAGGTAGAAAGAGATGATGAATGTACGGTCCTTGTCAGTAGGGTTGTCTGTCAGCATCTTGCCCACAAATCTCAGTACATGGCTGACCAGACCCTGTCTGTCAAATAAAGGTCATAGATAATATAACATTTTGATACATTATCATCAACACACAAAATATGTACTGCAAATTGGGATAATGTAAGTAATTTTGGCCATAAACTGGAACAAAACAAACTTGTATATTATTTTATGCACACTCACCAACCTTGTCTGCCATCCATTACTACACACATTCAGACTTTGTGACGCAAGTAGAAGAGACAGGTAACTTAACCCCAAGTCAGATCAATCAAATGCTCAGGGAGCTGTTGGTGTTTTGGTTAGTTTTAATATTCATTTTGTTAGAAGAAAGAATGACGTGTTCAGCATGTCTTGAGGGACCTTAGTTCAGAAAGCATGTGGTTACCTGTCTTTTTCCATTAGCTTTCTGAAGTCTTTCTGAGGGGGTTTGGGCAGCAACCCTTGGCAGGAGCAAAGTGAGTCCTCCTCCGATCCAAAGCCAGTGTAAGGAGGGAACCGGATGACTGCTTTAGCTGGTGGCGGGACCTTATACTTTACTGGAGTAAAGTCCTCTACACACACACACACACACACACACACACACACACACAAATGTGTTGTGCTAAATCAGTGTGACTTCTTCTCATGGCTGCCTCTCTGCATTGCTCATCAGCAGCCTTGACATGAGCAGGTTAGAAATCTGTTTTCATTTTCAAAAATACATCATGAGGTTAAGTTAAATAACTGAGCTGTGAGATGTAATGGAGACAAGCAAAATTTCTTGTCATCACAACTGAACAACACTGACATCTGTACTCAATACTGACATCATGTGGTCACAGTCACATTAAACACTCCTGACCCGGTGTAGTCAGTTCCCAAACACAGGCTGAGCCTGGAACATTCCTATTTTTTTTCACTTAAACTGATACTGATTACATCTTGAACGTTTTCCACAGTTCTGTGACTTACCGATGCCATATTTTGAACGATAGTACTCTTTGGTGAAGTTGTCACAGTCACAAATCATCACTTTACGGCCCCAGACGTTAATGGCCTCTCCTAAGGTCAGGTCACAATCTTTGTAGAACTCTTCATGTACAGCACCAGTCTGTGACCATACACATACACAAGAACAGTTTCATCTCCTGGCTTTTCCAAACTTACAACTAACTCACCTAATGAATAATTATCCTTGAGAAGTGGAGCTAAGACCATATTTTTCATTTAACGATAGACTTAATCTAAGTATATTTAAAATGGTTAACACACTAGTTCCATTTTTTTTTACTCCTTTATAACTCACTCTGAGGCTGTCCAAAATGTAGCGACCCCCATGTCCCACTGGCCCAAATACATTCAGGACAGTACGGTCTGTTATTTCTCCAGGCAGGCGTTTGGGAGTAGGAGCATGCTGTTCAGGAAAGGCAAGAGAAAATAACTGCAATCTGTCTTGCTAAATTGGATGAAGAATTCTGATAATAAAATATAATCTTAAAGGCTATTATTTTCTCACCATGGGATTTACCAAAACATTTCCTTTGACTTTTAGAGCAAGAGGAAGTAGTAGAATTTCAGACTCCCAGACAGAATGACAAGATAAGTTAAGGACAAAAGCTAACTGATACTAATGTAATAAAGTAACATTCAATGTTGCTTCAAAACGCATTAGAAAATAGAAATAGAGAGGGAAAAAAACGCTTTGGGGAGTCTGATGTTGAGTCAGCCTTGTCGGTCAAGATAAGCACACGGCATAGGTGATGGAGAAACTCATCCAAGCAGAAGACAAGACAAAGGGAGGGGAAGTGGCTGGACTGCTGTCTTGTCCATTTTTGCTCCAATAATGATGGAAGTTACAGCACAGTGGCTTGTATGTTTGTGGTCTAATAATGGAAATCACAGGGGCTTGTGCGTCAATAGTGAATTGTTCTCTTCCGGTAATGAATTTAGATGAGTGTGTCAGCAAATAAGTCACTGTGATCCAATAATTCCATCACAAGAGCAGTAGACTACTGGCAACAAGCAGCCCCATGTCTGTGCTGGATTTTAACAGAACAAATGGGATTATATAACATTGTCTCTGCTCTTACCACTTCAGTAAAAATGTTTAATTTGGTAGTAGGGTTAGTATTTCGAAAATTTAAAAAATCTGAGCGTACATACAAAAAAAAAGATTTTTTTCCCCCAAGAAAATCATTACGTATGAGATCTTGCTACACACCTTTGGAAGCTTGCTCCTGTGTAAAAATTTAGGAGCACTATCTCGGCCAGAGTTTGCATATCTAACTTCTAGTATTTCTATGGTGTCATCTGCCAAGAAGTAGTGCAGGATCAGTTCTCTTAGGTCTCCAAAGACACTCTGGGTATCATCCCAGTAGCAATAAAAACGCAGAACATTGCGGTCATGGTCAAGGAACTGCTTTAAGGTATCCTGACGCTCATACGGGCGCAGTGGCTTCATGCTATCCTCCAGCTGTGAAAGTAAAGAACACAGTCTTAGAACACACTGCTAATATTCCATTTCAAGAAACAAACAGCTTAGAGACATGCTTACGTCCTGACGGAGATTTGTATAGGGGTCTGATGGTGCTGCACAAGGGGCATTGAGACGCACACCCATTTTCCTCAGGAAGTTGTGTGTGAAAGGGTCACAGTCTGTTATCATAAAGGTCCTGGAGTAGAAGAGCATCTCCTGATTGATATTAAAGTGGTGCAAATTGTAAAACTTGTCATCGTCAGGAGCTGGGAGAGGAATGCGATGGCGGTGGATAAGTGTTCCTGTGTGGAGAGACAGAACTGCTTAACCACATGTGGATTACTCAGGGTTGTCAAAGATTTGTCATTTGAAGGAGTTACCTTGTGGAATGCCACTATTTTTTAGCTCTGGCTCCACAACCTGTATGGTGTCGTCCTCCAAGTAGAAATAAATCTTACATTTTCGAATCCTGTAAGATTCCTCTCTGCTTTGAGTAACAGCTTCTTGGAAATATGCATTGAAACAAAGAACCTAAAGCAAGAGAAGGATGGCTGAATGGTAGCGGCACACTTTGCTACACTTTCTGAAAAGAATTGGTATATTGGTAACTTTTCTTTTCAAACCTGCTTGTCAAATGCTACCCAGGAAGGAGCCTCACTGCCCTCTCCTCTGGGAAACACTGAGTACTTAGGTTGTGCACTTTGGCCCAAGAGCAGTTCTCCTCCAATCCCAGGCTTCTCTGCTCCCACCATCATTTGCACCCCATTAGAGTAATCAAAATGCTGAGACTTGTGAAACTTTTCTTTTCCCAGCTAAAAAAGAGACCAGGTTATTGAATGATGACTTTTAATCAATGTTTTAATGCAATAGGTTATAGTTGGTTAAATACTCCTTGAGTATTCACACATCTACTCTTTAATTTTAACAGTAAGAACTGTTTTGTGCACCGGGGCACTGTCATGCTGAAACAGGTTTAGGCCCTGTGGAAACTGTAAAGATACAACATACAAAATAGATCCTGTACAATTATGTGCTTCTAACATTGTGGCAATGGTTTGAGGAGGAACCAAATATGGGTGTGATGCTCAGGTGCTCACATACTTTTCACCATATAGTGTGTGACATTATGATCAATAAAACTCTGCAAATAATTATATTATATACCTTATTTTAGGACTTCTGCATTCTTGGGACAGTATAAAAGCAACATATTTGATTTCCAAACATGACTTTTCCAACTTAAATGAAACGTTATGCTTATGATTCAATTAAATTTTACAAAAGTGTTTGCATGTTACTTAAGAAACATAGACAAATGATAATTAACGTATAAGATCATTTAAAGATATATAACAATCACCTTGTAAAATACAAGAGGTAATAGTTATTACAATCAATACAGATCAGCTGGCTAACATTAGAGCAGACTTAAACCTACTGTATCTTTATTTGGCAACCAGCTTACTGTAATTAGTTTTCAGTTCAACTGTAAACAGATGTTTTGTCTGAACTTACATTTTTGTTGAGTGAATATCCAGGTAACATCGGTAAAGACATCTTACAGGGGGTATTAAAAGTCCGCAGAAAACTACTAAGAACTTGCGGGGCTACAGCTCAAGTCGCTATGGCGACGCTAAGTTTGCGACGGCAGTTGCTACGAGACGCAGCACACGTCACGCACTTACGGTCCTTCATCATCAGCTCAAAAACCTACGAACATGGCGTCCAATGTACACTTTTATTCAGTCGATATATGGATTTTATGGAGTGAGTTTGCAAATCATTTACATGCAGCACATTTTCATTATTGTTATGAATGGATTATCCAAGCCCTTCCTCCCATTGCGATAGGAAAGGTGATTTTACTTTTTGTTGTTTGTTTTTATTTGTTTCTTATTTCCAGTGTTGGTTCCAGCCAATTGTATTAGCGTGGACTGGTACAAATAATAGGTGGGCAATCAGTGGTAGTGGCCACAACACCTAATCCAGTTCTCCCAGCAACCAATATTTACAAAATTCCACAGAGCTCTAACTCGTTAACTAGCTCTAACACACTAAATTAATTACACTTAGGATGCTCTTGACATATAAGCGTAGCGGGTTTTTTTTTTCAAGCTGTGTTTTACCCATTAGCATACAGCCGACAGTTTCCCTTGTTGTTTCTGCATGTGACTGTAGCTGGGTGCATGCTTCTGTAACCTGCGACACATGCTGATTTCCACTTGCTAAAACCACGCGAATTAAATACAACAGCCTTTACGTTAACCATGGCATATTTCCATAATGGGAAAGAAGCATGCATCCCGCAGAACAAAACTGCAACTCCGGTCGTGTGCGATACCTGGCATGATATAATGAACGGAATATATCACTGTAAGCACGATTTAGGTAATTAGTTAATGTTGGATGGGATAGGTCGTTATTCAAATAACGTTATCTCTAACCGCCTTAACTTTATTAGCCTTTTGAATTAAAAAAAGAAAACTTTAATAAATTTCTGCTGCCCAGGTTTTATTTGTAATTTATTTTGTCTGCGAATATTCCAAAGTACTCTTGTTAAAACTGGATAAAAAATAATAATAAATCGAGATAAATCATTTATTTCCCCCTTAAAGTGCGAAAGCAACCAACTCATAGGAGCTTTTTTTTTTATCACCCGAAAACATTGCCTATAATGAAGCATGGTGGTGGCAGCATTATGCTTATGGGGCTGCTTCTCTTCAAATGGCTCCAAATACCAATCTAACTTGCCACAAATTCTGAAACTTTCTGTTAGCTGAAGATGAGGAAAAATGTCAAGCAAAACAATGATTCAAATCCAAGTGAACAAAAGAATGGCTTCAGATGAAGATGATCAAAGTTTTGGAATGACCCACTCAGAGCTCAGGTCTAAATACTTTCAAAAACTTGTGGAAGCATTTTAGGAATATTTCTATTTGTTTTTTTCAATTGAATTCTATCGGTTGTTATATTACGTACAGAGAAAGATCTGATATAATTTATCTTGGTTATATGTTTTTTACATCATAAAAACATACAATTTTAACAGAAATGTATAGCCTTTTTTAATCCTCATGCTGTGTCCTGTAACACTGTGTTTGTTTAAAACTGACTCTTTCTCACTTCCCCTATTTTTGCTCCACTCTCCAATGTAATTAACACTGTCTCACTATTCTATACAGGAATAACCAATGGACTTCTCTTCATACTCTGGCCTTAGAACATTTCCATGTTCTAAAACAAAGGACATTTAAATCATTATTATAAAATTGTACAAACTAGAAGTAGAAGAATTTTTGAAATTAATTCTTTTTGATAAAAATAGCAAACGCATATCAATTCATGCAAAAAGAAAACAAATCTTCACATAAAGACTTCACATACCAAATTGGGTAACGTTCTGTAGATCCTTTATCACATAACATCGCTGTATGACTACATGCATATTTTAGTAAA
This sequence comes from Bagroides melapterus, assembly GCA_028566695.1. NCBI lineage: Eukaryota > Metazoa > Chordata > Actinopteri > Siluriformes > Bagridae > Bagroides > Bagroides melapterus. Next base: position 11,130,069 of record JAOTRN010000048.1, read on the forward strand.
AAATAAATTCTTATTCACTTAAATTATTCCAAAAAGGTTATGTCAAATGTTCAGTATGAACCAAAAATGCAGTGTATTGATGAGTTTTGCAAAGTTCACATGAGGGTGGCCTAAAATAATGGTAATAGTGAGGAAGAGGAATGTATGAGATTTAAATGGCATATGAATTCTTTCAAGTACAATGCGTACCTCTCCTTACAACACTGAAAAGATTTTTTTTTTTAAATGCTCAAAAAAATCCAGGTGGGCGATATGGTGTCGTATGGAAACAACATTCAATTGCTGAAGTTATGCTATTCACATACAAAGCACAAATCATTTTTCTGCATTAGTATAACTTTTATGTTACCACACAATTGAAACTTTAAACACTGCCACAATTGGCACAAAGTGTGTATTAATGAAATACATCAGAAGAGAATAAAAACACCTGCTGTGAAACAAACATATATGTAACTATCACTGCACAGGTCTAAAAGCAGTACAGATGCAAGCAATTCTTTATTTCAGCACGGTTCAACCCAGACCTGTTATATAACATGTAAGACAAAAACAGCGCTGGCTCAGTGTTCATGTTTCTACCTTATCAACCTCAATACCAGACAAAATGGCTCATACCACAGCATTCATTATTTACAAGATATCACTGGTGTGCATATTTTTTCTTTCTTAGACATGCAGAAAGCTTTCCAACTTTCCAAATTCTGCCTCAAACCAAGTAACATTGCACTTTCTTAGTTTCTCTGGAGTATTGTAATACAATATAAAATACAGCATAGCATATCTCTAGGTAAGGAGTGTCCACTTGTAATACAGATCCAGTAACTCAAGATGCCAGGCCCAGCAGAAATCCTCCAAGAAATCCACTTGAAATGACTATATTCCTCTTCACAAATTCTGTGGACTACAAAACAAGAACCATTTCAGATAAACAAATCTTCAATATTGATTTTCTACCTGCTAAAGGTGAAATAAATATAATCGTATATATTGTCACTATAAAGATAATTGCACTTTTAGTTCTCAGGTCTCTCTTTATATAAAACATCAGTACAAATGAACATTCAAACCAACATTTTCATTCATTATTGAGAATCTAATATTAAATATTTGATCAGAATTTTATAGAAGGCCCCAGTAGGATTCCAGTTCTTATAATACAATGCTAGGTCTTTTGTACTGCTTAACTATTATAAAGCAAACTGTATTGTTTATAATTATAATGATCATTCTAAATGTAAAAGTATTACCAGAAGGTGTTCAAAACAGAAGCAATGCTAGGATTTTGGCAATTAAATGAGAGTTCTCAGTTGTGTATGTACCTCTTCAATAAATGAATTCAGCTCTGGTGCTGCTTTGTTGGCGTTTTTCTTCAGATGCTTTTTTGCTTTATTAACATCCTTCTTTACTTTCTTCCAGTCCACCTGCACATACCCGCTGTGATTTGCAATCTGAAAATTTAAATCAAGTTTCTTTTTGGTCTGTTTTTGCAGCATAGCAATATAAACTTTAAATGTTCTCATGAAGATGATAGTATTTCAGTCCCTCCAGGATTTCACAATTGCAGATATTAACGCAAATTTTATGCATAACTGAGTCAAGACGTGCCGTGTAACATCTTCACAATGTGCATTCAGCCCAAGTTCTCTTTGATTTACGTGTATCAAATATGAGTGCAGCTATCACAGAAAGTAATTACATGTGCTTGCAATATCTCCAATTGCAAAAAAGCAAAGAAGCGGCAGCAAAATCAAACATATTTGGCCTCAACAAACACAAAAAAACCTCTGCAAAATCCTGGAGGATTTGAAATGCGTGAAGTCAGTATTACTTGTAACAAAAGGAATCCTCCACCAACTGCAGTTGCAGCAATTTTCCCAACTTTCTGAAATAGATAACCAGCACACCTAGGATACAGAAAATAATACACAAATTACCCTATAATTTGGTTCTGCTAAAATACCGTAGTTATTGTGTGCTCCTAAAAATATAGCACAGTACTATCACAAGTGTTTAAGTAGCTTTCTAGGTTTTCATATAATGAATTCCTTAAACAACAGGTATACATGTATTTCTACTTGATGAAAATCTACAGCGAATCATGAGATTAAATTATATGAGATTATATGAAATTATATTACATGTATTCGAAGACATTCAACTTTGATCCTTACCATCCTGTCACACCACCCATCATGATCTGTGTGGCGACCGAATACTTTTCAGCAATGGGTCCTGTGTTGCTCCCAAAAACTCGACTCCACCACTGATGTCGTCGTGCATATTCAGTGATGTCCACCACTTCATACAGCTCATCTTCACTGTCTGCCTCTGTGTATAGATTAAATATGTTTTCAGACATGCACGTATGAATTAGCTGTTTAGATTTAAGCATCATGGAATCCGTATAGCCTTGGTGAGGGTCTTGTCTTTGGAGCAAAAATTAGAACAAAAAAAGAGCAAAACTAAAACAAAACTGTAACATCTTGCAAGTGAAACTTTCACTATCATCACTAATAGACTGCAAAGTATTCCTGTCATATTGTCTGGTTTTCCTGAATAAAAGACAATATGAAACTCTTGCAATTACACTGAAGACCAAAATTCTGATGGTACCTCATTTATACTATATCTTTCTTAGTGATCAGCAGACATGGCAAAGAAAATCAGAATCCACACGACAAAATATAATGATATTGATTTTACACTCGGAGATATACATTGTAACACAAAATACTACGAAAAAAACTAATATGAAGGGAATGAAGCTGACCCCTGACATGACACATTGAATATAATGACTATTATATTTCTACAAATAACAACACCGGCTAAAACCAACCAAGCTGGTCAAGTAAGACGCGCTGCGTTTCAACCTTTAATGGTACCATTTGTGATTTACCTCCTCCACGATCCGCCATTTTACACAGCTACAACAATGTTGACAAGCGTTACGTCTCAAAATGCGCATGCGCATTGTGCCAACGAATCGCGGAAGTGATTCCTTCCCATAATGCCCAGTGCTAAGCTTTAGCAAAGAGTGTTGATAGAAACTGATGGTGAATCATATTAAAACTTAAAAATGTTAAGCATGTTAATACATACGATTCTAAACACAATATGTAAACTCCCGTTCTGTACAGCTATATCCAACTGTATATAATTATTTAAAATAAAGCATTTATTTAGATTTGTAAAAAGTAAGAATTTATAAATGTAGGAGCACATGATTGTACGCAATATAAATAAAACAGATATAAAAATGGTCTATTTTTCAAGATCTGCAATGAGTTATGAGGTTAAAGAAATAACCATCTTGAAATGTATATACGTATGGCTGCCATTACAACGCTATTTGTTCATATAAATTCAATCAGCTTTTATGTTTTAAAGCTTATGGTGTGTGCA
>JAOTRN010000048.1:11133576-11144314 GCA_028566695.1 Bagroides melapterus
CACCTCAGACTGTCTGAAAAACAGTTTGGAACACCTCTTACATTGTGCTTAATATTCAGTTATAGCTCAAACAGAGCAAAGTATGGTATTATGAAACACTTTCACTTAATGGGGTACTTGCCAGAATGTCATGGCAGCTTATTTGCTTTTATTTTATGCAAACTGCAGAGCTGTGTTTGTGAGATGAACGGTGCCTTCTGCAGCAATTTTACAACTTCCACATGCACATTTATGTGTATATAATACAATATCTACTTTGTGCTACATTAGCTGTGGACAGATTTGTAATTCACTTACTGGTTTGGATGGCTATTAATAAGAGCTCTGGAAGATCTAGTAATATAATGTTTTATTTAAAAGTTCTGTATAGCAATCAATTTATAATCTAAGTGCTTAATAATTTGCATCTGTGATAGTATGGGTGGTGTCTGTAACTATTGTTGACATGTTACATCCTTCGCATCTGATGATCTTTTGAGTACTTCTACTGTGTATAATATTTCTGTCATGGATAGTGGGACTGGAGAACTACAATGTGGTACTCCACCATGACTGGTAAGCATAGATTTCATACAAATTTTACATTAATTATTTACTTACTTTGACCGTTTTAAAGAAAAATAAGAAATATAGTTATATTTGCAAGACGTGCACAAAGTACAGCCACAACATAGTCATGTTACAAATCGCATATTTGCCTGTGTATTAAGATATATACAAGTATATGCTGTGTGTGTGTATATAGGTTTTAAAGGCATACATATTGTGCCAAAAATAAAATGCATAATTCATTAATATAAAATGGTACATTGTTAATTGGAAAATTAAAAAAAAAAAGATTCTCACAATACAATGATATTATACACAAACAGTGAAAAACACTTATTGCGACATAAAGAACAAGCATAAAAGCTGTAAAAACCGTATTTTTAGGTTATTTAAAAAACGCATGAGTTTGGGGTAGAAAAAGCCTCAAATCGCTTACTAAATGCGGAACTGGCAACAGTGGCCATTACGCCTATCTCTATCTTTGCATACCTTTGTCAGTGTGAATGGACAGCTGTTTTAACCAATGAGATATTTCAAGACAGTTTGACGCAATCACAATAGCGCGGTATCCACCAATCGAAGTGGACGCACAGATAGCGTAAAGTTGAGTCGTTTGTTATTTATCCTCCCCCTTTGAAAGTTTATGAAAAAGAGGGATCCCAAGACAAGGCCGGTCACATGTTTACAGGCACGAGCACCAATTGGTGTAAACGACAAGAGAAGGCGTGGCCAAGGCGGCGGCGTGGGTTCGCTTGAGTGACACAATTATAACAAGTTGGAACTGGCGGCTGAAGGGGAAGTTTGTGATATCGTTACATTGACACTTAACGGAAAAACAAAAATCAGCATTGTTGTTTGATGTGCCTAATTCGGTATCTCAAAAAGCGACAGGGATTTGTATTGAAGACAATGTGAAAAGAGGGCTGTTTTGAGGAGAGTCTTTTCCTGGACAGATTTTTGCATCTGCTCATTTTGCGTTTGGGATCCGCAAAGAGGTGCTGCGAGGGGACGGCAAGCTGGTACATTAATCCGGTGGCGTGGCTCTGCTGCTTCTTTTTGACTCTTCCATGAAATCGTGGGGAGTGTCAGTGGCCTCTGCAGCCTGCACCGCCGCCACTGCCGCTGCTGCTGCTGCTGCTCGGAGTCTCGGCGGCGATGATGATGAGGAAAAGAAAATGGCGGCGCGGAAACCGAGTGAAAGCGAAGAGGACTTTCCAAAGCTCACAGCTGAAGAGAGGGAATGCTTGGCCGGCGTTGACAGGTTAGATAAATCTTTTGTTCGTATTAGTTTTGATCGTTGTTTATAAAAAGTGACACGTTCCCGTGCAGAAGTCGTTAAAAAAATCAATTGAAGTAAGAGAACCGCCTCTGTGTTGTCCTTTGCTTGCAGTTCACTGTTTGGATTTCAGAGGCTTCATGAAGATGGCGCCAGAACGAAGGCCTTGCTGTTAAAGGTAACGTTAGCTATGCACACAGAAGGACCTGAAATTGGTACTCAGCTTTTTAGCACCATACATTCACATCTGCTACACCTCACATACTTTTTTTTGTTTCATTTTAGTCGCGAAAATATCGTTTAAAATGATTGCTATTTTTATGTTAATATTAGCATTAAATGTAACCATATTTTTTCCTGCACTAAACTATACACTTTTCAGGGGTCGTACTTGTGATTATTGTAGTTTTACTTAGCTGGTCCACAGAGCTTGTAGCATTTGCCATATTACATAAACTAGCAGTCCGCAAGTTAGTTAATTGGTGATTGATGACGACGGACTTTTATAAAGGGAAATGTTTCTAATGCGATGTCACTTTGCTTTCTCTTAGCTAGTTGTGTCGCTTTGTTAAGTACTGCTGATAGCATGTGGTGGGCGCGAGGTGTTTAGCCACATATTAATCAGTTAACTATGTGGTAACCGGCGGTTTGCTATCTAGCTTGACATTGTTGCTTTTGTTGTGAATCATGTTAACTAGCATTAGGGTAATAACAATATGTTAGTTGAACTTCGTGTTATAGTTAGTGAACCCGGTTTATGTGCAGATTGGACGGACTCGCTAACCAACTAAACCTGGTCAGCTTCCTAGCTAATAACCGGTTTTAACCTAGAGATAAGAAGTGTTATTGTAACCTATATAAAACTAGGCAAAAGCTTTATCTATCACGCGCACATTTTATTTCGCATACATTTTAGTGTTAGCTGTTAGCATGTAGACCGCTCCCTTTTTGGGATTACTTCGATAACTACCCTGTTAGCTGGATGCTAGCTCAGTATTTGAATGCGCCATATTACGTGTTTTTGTGCAGGGTGGCGTTAAGTTAAACGCTTTCAAAATAAACGAACGTGGACATTTTTTTCATGAACTAGCTATACTTTTAGCTAGTCAACTGATCAGAGATTAGATTCCTAAATAATTGCTTATTATTCGGGTATCATCATGAAAACTGCATTATGTGGGAATCGAAGCCCTTGTTTGTTTAGTGAGCTGGCACTCGGTCTTTTCACTTCACAGACGGTTTATAACTAAATGGATCTACATGACCGAATTGTGGAAGCAAAAAAAAGGCATATTTTGGGCGGACTGGTGTGGTGTTTGCGTTTCTCTGAGTTCTTCTCCATGGTAAACGCCTGGCCTAATACGTGGATGTTGTACACACAGTTGTCAGGTTTTGAAAATCTTCTCATTTCCTCCCCCTATTTAAATTCTGTTTTAGCCAGGGTAGTGGAAGACTCGTCTGATTTATGGAGGCCTGCCAGCTTGCATAGCTTGGTCTCCAAAAAAAACAAAACAAAACAAAAAAACCCCACAATAATAATGGAGCGTGTGTCTATACAAAAGCTTTATGGCCTGCAAATCTCTATACACATATGGGTTTTGGTGCTTTGCATAAGCATTGCAAAATAAACTCTAAGCAGTCTTCGTAAAGATTAAAGGTGTTGCAGTTTTAAATGTCCATGATATGTTTTATAAAACTATCAATTACATGGTAATAACTGACCATGAAAACTTAAATCTACACATGAATAAACAATAGTGCCCCTAATGTTTCTAAAGGTAAGAATGTTTGTAGTCTCTTTCTCGTGCTCTCTGTGTGTGTGTGTGCATAAAACGTATAATTTTTATATTTTATTTATTTTACATAAAATATAAAACTCAATGCACTCCCTGACATTACATACACCTTCCACAAGTTGTGCATGATTATTATTAGGTCACATGATTTTTGCATGTATTCAATATGTAACTGTATGAGGAACACTTAAACTCTGTAAGCATTACTTTTCTGACAAATCTTGACCTGTATCACCATGTAAAAGTAATCTAGTCCTAATAGGGCTTTAGACAGAGATTTTTTTTTTGCCTTTATTTGTTCATCATTTTGTCATTATAAACATGAGAATGATACTGAAATGCGTGTAATATTTTTAACACAATCCATGGTAAGTTGACGATCTGATCATTCACTCTCACTGACATGAACACTATCTTGTAGAAATTACAACAATCACCCAAGCTCGCACAACATGGAGTGGTCACTACATAAATAACTAGAATAATGTACACAGATAATTACAAAAGTTTTGTCTGTCAGTGTTTCTCTGTCTCAGGTTAGCCCTTGTGCATCAAGTAAGCAGCTTGCACCTACGGATACACAGCCCATAGCCCCATTAACATGCCATGTTTGGTTCATTTTCCTGCACTAATTTGGACACTCTTAGGCTAGTTAATTGATTGAGCATGTCAGCATAATTGAATGAAATGTGTCTTGTCTAATTTTGGTGCTAACCAGTCTTTAGCTCCATTCCCTGTAATGCAGCGTTTTGGTTTAAGACCAATGTGAACCACTCTAGATTTGTGAGGCCTGGTTGCATACCAACATGGTGTGAACCAGGTTTCTTGACAGTAGGATACAATGATGATTATGGTGCAGTACCAGTAGGAAAGCTTAGTAAATTGGTAATAAGGTTCTGCTCAGTTCACAGGTGACCTGGAAAATAACTTGCTCACTGCATTATAGGATGTGGGTAAGTGGGCAGCAGCTTTCTGGAGCATAGATCAGTATTGCACAGGGTCTCGGGCACACAGTTGTCTCTGAAATGTCACATGCTTTAAGATCATTAGGCAGTTGCAGTATAAGTCGGTCCCTTTCCATTAAAGGTCTAATGCCTATGTGTGCACACAGCTGGTTTGCGTGTCCCGTTGTTTGCATATTCGCTTGCATATCTTGTGTAAATCTGGAGGATTAAGCACGGCATCCACTAGATGGCACGTCAGAGGCAAAAAAAAATCTCTCCCCATCTGTTTTCCAAGTGGTGCTGTAATATGTAGCGATTTTGTTCACATTAATGTTAAATACACAGAAGAGCTTTTTCTCTTCCATTGTTTTATGTCCTCTTGAGATGTATATAAGTATGCAATTTTTGCCATCCCGAAACATTTTGCCAGTTGCGGACAGTGTCGCATGGCGTTATACTGCCTCTACTGTTTACAACATTATTGTACGCATCAAACGACCACAGGATACGTGCAGCAGGCACATTGCGTATGCCTAGTTCACAGCAAGAATAAATCAGCCTTAACGCTGTGTTTCAACATTAGTTAAGCAGTTGAAACCCCTCATGGTGCATGAAGGTGTCAGACTAGCTCTGTAACCAAAGTGGATTGTCTCAGCACTAGGGCTGTGCGATTTGGGGAAAATATCAAATTGCGATTTTTTTGACAGATATTGCGATTCTGATTTTTTTTTTTTGCGATTTAATTTTGTAGTCAAGCTTCAGCTCAATATTCTATATCAGATGCAGTTTGTAAGGACTGAAAAGATATTAACTTATTCGAACATTTATTAAAATTTCTTTTTTAAATATCCATAAATTAAACACTCACTTTTTTCTAAAGCAAAGAGTAAGCACAAATAAAATGACCTTACCTTTCTGTAAATAAGTTCAACTCAAATTAAGGAGGTAGTCTAGCTTATATAAACAAAAAAATCTAATGATCAAAATACAGAACATTCAGCAAACTGACAAACAGCCCTGACAGAAGAACCTCACCTTTCTGTAGCTTATATTGCCTAAAACAATGACCACAGATGCTACACAAATACTCAAACAACTAAAACTGTCACGAATAATAAGATAACCAGTATATTACTTAGTTTACTGCTGCTCCAGAAGCAGCAGACACCATCGTCCCACTCCTCCACGCTTTCCTGTTTGCTTTTAATGGGGGACGTTCCGTGTGATTTGGTTGCGCAGTTCTCATTGGGGAGAACGAAATTGGGCTCACTCGATTGGCTAGTAAGACTGTCACACAGACGGCAGTCAGGCATTGGTTCTGGGACAAAGCAGTTAAATAATACATATATATTTCATACCGCATCCACATTGCAGCCTCTTGTGATTAGTTCATTGCGATTCAAATTGCGATTCGATTTCGATTAATCGCACAGCCCTACCCTGCACTGCTGAAGTTGTATATCTTTTATAGTGCAGATACAAAAATAAATAGTTAAATTAAGTCTGAAAAGTGCAGATACCCTATATGGTTAAAGGTTTAGACAACATGACAACCATGTGTTCTTTGTCAAATCTTTGACACAAAATTGGAAGCACACATTTTTTAGGATGTCTTTGTATACTGTTACATTTGTTTCCCTTCACTGGAACGAAGAGGCCCAAACCTGTGTCAGCATGATGACCTGGCTTGTTGAGGCTGGAGCAGAAGACTTGAGTGGGGTCTTCGCTGAGCCTTGACCCAAGGCTCCAGGCAAACCTGAAACACAAGCAGTGAATTCAAGACACCAAAAATGTTTGCGTGATGCTTTGGTCATATAGTGAATATTCACAGAACACTTTATTAGGAACATTACACTAATAGTGAGTAGGAACTGCTTTTGGTCTTCAGTCTCAGTACATCATTGAATGTATTCCACAAGATGTTGTAAACATTCCACTGAGATTCTGGTCTGTGCTGAAATTACTGTATTAAACAATTCATGTAGATTTTCAGGTGTTCTTTGTGTAATTTTTAAAAAATATTATTTATTTATTTATTTTTAAACCACATTCCATTGGTGTGCTACAGGTTTTAGATTTGGTGCCTAAGTAGTATACAGAAGAACAGTGATTTCACTGTCATGTTCATGGAGTTGAGATGAAATTCATGGAATTGATATGACTTGCTTTGTGACACGCTGCAACGTCATGCTAGAAGAAGCCATTAGAAGGCAGTATATTGTGAAAATGAAGGAATGCACATGGTCAGCAACTGTACTCAAATAGTCTGTGGCCTTCAAGTGATGATTGACTGGTATTAACAGTCCCAGAGTGTGTCATTCCCCACACCATTGCCCCACCTCCACCAGGTTGGGTTCATGGATTCATGATGTGTCAAATTCTGATCCCACCATCTGTATGCCCCCACAACATATGAGGCTATGTTTTTCCAGTCTTCAGCTGTCCAGTTTTGGTCAGCCTGTGCCTATTGCAGCCTCAGCTTTAGTTTTTGGCTGACAGAAGTGGAATGTTGTCTGCTACTATTACAGCTGGTTTCTGAATTTCTGTACTCTTTCTGTTGGCTCAAACCAGAGAATGACCATACTCCCATTGACCTTTCTAATCAGCAAGGTGTTTCCATCCACACTACTGTCCTTCATTGGATGTTGTCCCACCTCCCCAAAGTGAACAGTAAAGACAGTCATGCCAGAAAGTCCCAGTAGCTCCACAGTTATAGAAATACTCAGACCATTTCCCCCATTCTGATGGGTGATGTAAACATGATCTAAAGCTGCTGGATATCTGCATGATTTTTTTTCATTGCACTGTTGCCACCAGAACAGCTTCAGTAGTTCTTGTACATGGGGCCGAGTCATTCAGAAGACTGCTCTAATCAGGTCAGATATTAAGCTTTCCCTCTAAGAGGGCAAGTACTAATACCAGCAAAGTAATGCTCTTCCACAACATAATTGAGTCACCAACTTTTTTTTTCAATTTACTGTTCCCCATCTGTATATACCTGTGGTAGTTTGCTTGTTATAATGCTGTGGCTTTTCCCACTTTAAATGGTGAGCATTTTTTTGTGTTGTATTATATTACCTACTATTCTAGACAAGATACACTTTGATATAGTGTTTTCCCATCAATATGTGACTCTTCAGAACCTGGTAGAACTACCACTATTTGACGGATGATGTATTGGAGTAATATTCTAATAAATCACCTTGCTAGTCTATTTACACATCAGTTAAAAAACAAAACAATATTTTTTACGCTCCATTTGTCCATCCTTTTTCCATTTCAATAGTAATCAATTTATAATGAGCAATGTTCAATTTGGGATTGATGCCTTAATTCAATTTAATGATTTTCTTTTAGCTAAGAGCATTGATCTAAATTGTTTAAACAAATTCGATTAGTACATTACACACTAATTAGTTCACGATTTATTAACACAAAAGGTTATCAGATTTATTAATGCTTGTCAGCAGCTCTTAAAACAAACTTAAAAGGAATAACTGTAGTCCCTGAACTGTAATAAGTCTAAAAGTGTCTTCAGTTCATAAAAATATAGCCTAAATCTGAAAACAAATTAAGAATACCAAACAACTTTGTTGTACACAGTCATTATTAATCAGACTACAACCAAGATTGCTTATTCATAGTAAATGAATGAATCATTCTGCATACCAAAGATAAATATGGGATTGGTGGATGTGAACCTGAGTCTTCAACTGAACTCAAACCACAGCATGTTTTGCTGCCGTATAATCGATTAATGAATTGAGGCAGGTTTATTCTAACAGCATACATACCTGCTCTTTGAGTGTCGTCAGGTTGAGTCATGCTGAAAGGTCTCAAAGCTGCAGTGTGTGAGAGAGACAGAGTGATTTAAGGCAAGTATATTCTTTCCACAAAGAATATTACTCGAATAATATCAGATAGGACACTTGTACAAAATGTATGCTACCTCCTCACTACACAGTACTTTCTTTTCAAGTCTCCGTGGCTATTCTAACAAACATCAAAACACTCGTGTGATTTCCATTAGCATGTCTGTCATCTTATAAGTGGTTACTGTGCACAGTTTTAGAAACAGCCATGAAATTTTCTGGTGTGAAAAATGTTAGTTTTGCAGTTAACCACATGTATTTTGTTTGTTCATTTATTTATTTATTTTTTTAAACTTCTTTTTCAAACTTATTTTTCCAGGCCATTCGCTGCTATGATGCCTACATATTGAAATCCGAAGGAAAAGTTGAACCTGAGGTGTTTTGCCAGTTAGGCCATTTCAACCTCTTGCTAGACAATTACCCTAAAGGTGAGTCAAGAATAACTTGTTTTAATCCCTTGTTCAATGTTGATTATCCTATCTGACCTTAACTCCTCTGTCTGTAACAATAACTGTGTATGATATCACAGTTGTATGCCAGATGTGTGTCTGCATCACTAATGACCTCTGACACATTTCTGTCTTTTTCACCAGCATTATCTGCATACCAGAGGTACTTCAGTTTACAGTCAGACTACTGGAAGGTGGGATTTTTTTCTGTAAAGTTACATTCAGAGCTTGTTTTGTTTCTGTTATTTGTTTTAGTTCTTGAACTAGAATGCATGTTGATGCTAGTCAGTGAGTTTTATGGGGGAAGGCAAGCACTCTGAGATGCTGTGAAATGACAGTTCTAGGTTCCTGAGCTTGGTTGGCTGTTGACAAGCTGAACATGAGCTCTGCTTGCTCTCGTACTGTAGGTCACATTGTTTTCTCACATATATACCTAATTAGCGTGAGCTCAAATCTGAAGAGTGCTGTATGTTTCTTTTTTGTGCTGTTCGAGAGGACAGGAAGTGCGTCCATGTCTTTTAATTTTCCATCCTGTGGCTAGTCTTGATTTTGCTTGCTGGGTCTGATTTTTTTTTTTTTTTTTTTTTATGTACTCATGTTACATGCTGGTGGCTGAAACTCTGTTCTGGTTGGTAGCCTTTTCTCCTCCGGTGTGATTGATGCAGGTGATGTAGTTTGGCTTGAGCTCAGGGCTGTCAGCACTGTGTGTCTGCTGAGCCTGAAATGGCACTTGCCTCGTCAACTTCTCCTGCCACGGGTACTCTCTGTTCCTTGCTGCACATGACTGTGTTAGAAACAAAATATGTGTACTTGATTAACTGAAGTGCTGAAGAGGTAGTGTTGTGGCACGAGTTGGTGAAATAAGAAAAAAGTGTGCATTTTCCACTGTGACTGCACACGTTCAGAGAATGTGTTCCGGGTTGCATAATGCACGACAAGTAACGTGTCTAAATAGCCACAGGGAGAAATAGCCATAGGTATATTGAGAAATGGTAGAATGCATGAAACAGTTCCTTAGCTCTGTGTTGTTTTATTTAGCACCATGGTCCTGGAGAAACGTTGTCTCATTTTGCTAGGTACTGGGTCAGCTATATATGCTTGAAATGAAATTAAAAGCTACTTGACTATAGTCGGACATTTAAAACATGTTTGCAAGACATCATCTGAGATGCTGCTAATTCAGTGCAACAGTGAAACGGCTTTACCTGAGCATGTGTTGTTTCATCACCTACAGTAAACTGTTGATCTGTCTGTCTGTTACTTTTAAAATTATAGTTAATTTTATACCTACGAAAGCAACAGAAGGGACATTATAATGTGATGTTTACAGATACTGGGGCCATATTGTATTGTACACTTTGTTTGCATATTATTCAATTAATGTTTGCAATCTCCTGTTTCCACCAAATTAGCTATGTTTGAGTATACATGCTGTCATTAACACAAAACGTGTGGTTCAGTTTTCATTAAAAAAAAAAAAAAAATTAAGTTCCAGGCAAGAGCTGCGATTTGCTCATGGGTTCAATTCTTGACCAACTGATTGCTTATTAATTACCAGAAGGCATTTTAGCTTGGTACCAGCTGTGTCTTTTGAGTGTTTCTTTTATTTATTTTTTTTATTAATTTTTTTCCTCTTCCCAAATGGTGATGAATTACCTGTATATAATGTGTGCTATTTCATATTTAAAACCCCAAAGTGGTCAAAGGAAACTGCAGACATCCTCTAGACCAGCAGTCCCAAAGCTTTTTGCACCACAGACCGCTTTTTATCAAGACACTTTTTTCCTCTGACTGGTGGTGTTATTCACACACATCACAAAATCCAATACATAATAATAATAATAATAATAAT
>JAOTRN010000048.1:11172098-11190204 GCA_028566695.1 Bagroides melapterus
TTTTTTTTATAAAAAATTCCAAAAATTAATCTTTAAAACTTTATATATAACAATAATTAAAGAATATATAATTTTTTGCCTATTTGTTTTTTTTTTTTTTTTTTTTTTTTTTTTGCATTATATATTTTAATTGAGTTACATAAACATCTACAAACCATGATTTTGCTTAATTTCATTTAAGAAAAAAGATCTCTTTTTCAGTCAATACAGATTTGTACATTTCAAGATCATAACCTATTTATGCATGACTCCATAATTCCTTGAAAGCTAATATAATAAAAGTGGTGTCATAATGCTCACATTAGCATTTCTATTCTTTTAAAATTCCTCACCCTCTTGCAGGTCGATGATCCCAATTGTGCTGGCGTCCATGATGAAGATCCTTCCATCTTCAGCTATACCAAATGTGTCCTCTGAAACACTGGTGTAGTAAAGGTGGAAGTGGAGGCTATTGGAGGCCAAACTTTGGGTAATGTGGAGGATCTGGTAAGCAGTGTCAGATCTGTGTGCCAGTGGTGCTGGGTACAAGCTCCTCAGGGGTCTGCAGCCTGCCCACATCATCATCCTGCCACAAGAACCATGATAGCGCGGGAAGGGCCAGCCCTCAGTGCCTGGAAACATCTAGAGCAACACAACATGAACGGGGAGGAGGAAAGCCTACTCAAGAACTGAGTCACTTTGTAATATTTCAAAATGTTTTGAGGGTTGTGAGAGTTTGGTTCCAGCATTCTAAAGTGTTTTTATATGGATTTTTTCCTCTAAAGAACTGATAGAATCTGAAAATCCCTTAATGGTTTTGGATAAAGATCCTTTTTTTTTTTTTTTTTTTTTTTTTTTTTTATTAAAAGTTTAATAGATACTACCCATCTATAAATGTGAGTGGAGTATATCGATTTTTATTTGCACTCTTAGAACAAAATCCCAGTTACTTTGAATAGTTGATGTTTCTAGAGAAGCTTTTCTGAATAGAAAACCTATCTTATAACCTTTTGGGGCTCTCCCAAGGGGGCAACATGCATGAGCACCCTTTTTTTACTTATTTATTTTTTTAAGATTGTAACATTTTTAGCATTGGTAATTAATCAGTAGAAAATAAACGTTTTATACCTGCAGTATAAGAGGCTGTTGGTTTACTGCCAGTGTGTACAGCAGTCTGAGCTTGTCCTTACTAGTGAAGTGCTTCATCTGCACACTGCCTATATCGGCCACTTCAAAGTAACGGTGCACAATCCGATCCAGCAGCCTCTGAGATGGGCAGCGCAGCATCGGCGTGACCAGGCCCTGAGGACAGAGGATAGCATACACTTCCAGTAGTCTTTTTTAGAATTCTTCCAACTTTTTTCACGTAGTTATCATAAGCCAAATCATTTCCACTGTAGCTCCTTATATTGAGTGTATTTCCTATGGGAATCATGTCTATTCAACGAAAGGCTTTTAGCCGACCATAATAGTAAAGAAATGTAATAATAAATTCAAAGTAAGTGAAGCAGCTCAACCTGACACTTGTGCATTAAGGTGAATTGTGTAAAGCTCAGAACGGCACAGACAGAGACAGACCTGCACCATACTGGGTAACAGGATATTGGACTTGGCCAAATTCTGGAACCGTGGTGTTGCTCTTAAAACTGCCTCAATGCTACAGGATTTCCTTTTGCCTGCTGAGATGCAAATGTTTTTGTCAGCCAGCTGGTGCAGGTCGGGGGAAACCAGGCGTGACAGCACCACGGGCCTCCAGGTTTCCGAGTCGTCTGTGTAATTTGCCTCATAAGACGTCCTGTTATCACAGGGCAAATGCAGTTGAAGAGGCAGCCAACTTTCAAACCTGGTGTGACATCAAGTGAATTACAAATTAGACCCCTCATCCAAAGCATTTTAAAGCATTTTCTACTCCCATTTTCTGTAGTTTAGGATGACATAATATATGTAATCTACTTCAAAGTTGACTTGATATTTGAACAACCCTTTCTTTCAGTGTTCATTCAGTGGTGTTAGTAACACTTGCTTCTTGATTGTGGTGTGAACTGTAGTATAAATGTTTGAATGGAAACAGAAATACCACCCTGAAAATGCAGCAGTTTATAAAACGTAATCACCACCTTACCTTATTTGCTCTTTATAAAGCTTCTTGCATATGGAAGTACCCACGCAAGCATTGCATTTATCCAGACCCAGGAAGCCCCTGGTAAAGCCGTTGGTGTCCTCTGATAGTACTGGTGAAGGATTTGAGACCACCAGAGGCAGCAACAAGCAGAGAAACCAGTAGTGCCACCATGCTCCTAATAGCACTTCTGTAGAGAGCATGTACAAGAGACTCCTGAGTGCCATCCCGACATGGTGTACAGAGCTCCAACTGCTCAGGTCTTAAACACCACCGTACAGAGTTTACAGTCTTAGATCTGTGGTCATTATACTGAAAGAACAATATCTGCATGGCCAATGCCACACCTCCACAGGAAACACATGGAGGGTGCTGATAACCATTGTTGTCATGGAGACTCTTCCTCTCGGCAGATAAATGGACCCTGGGCTGTATATATCCCAAGCTAAACACTGGCTTGTGTAGTTTTGTGCAACTTTTTAAACAACAGAGAAATTAGTCTAAATAATTAAGATCTGGGGCCTACTTGTAATATATTTGTATTGTCTGTGTTTATTCTTAAAATTTCACATTCATCCAGAGCTTGTGTTCAGAAATGCATGTTGTCACATAATATCTAGTTAATGATAGTGTAGTGGTCATACCATTGCAGTAAAGTCATGTGAACTTCATGTGAATAATCAGATGGCTCACATGTAAGCTACTTACCACTTCACACATTGTTTCACACATAAATACTATATACAGTATGTTTGTGTATCTACAGATAGATAGATTGGTAGAAATTTTTACCCTTACAGAACACTTCATTTTACTTTTTCCTAATTAATTTTTGAAACGTATTTCATGATTTATTTTTACGTCATTCTTTCGCATGGGTGACAGCAGCTTACTGCCTGAGTAGAGCTTCTGTTCACCCTGTGTCCACCTAGGTTTCCTGCCACCTTCCAAAAACATTACAGTAGGTGGATTGGATACAGTATCACATCCAGGATGTATTCCTGTCTCACACCGTTTTCCTGGGATAGGCTCCAGCTCTTCCACAACCCTGGCCAGGATAAAGCAGTTACTAAAGATGAATTAATGAATGCGACAAGTGATCTCACGTTTATTAGATGTAAATTGTTATCTCATGTAGTATGTGTTTTATTTTCCCACATAGCACATTTTTCATTTGGGATTTATTTTAACTTTCATTCAAGTGTACATCTTCACATACACTGTATGTCAAATAGTTTGTGCACACCTATATTTGCTGTTGAACATTTCATTCCAGATTTAATCCCCTTTCACAAATAACCTCCACGTTTTTGGAAAGGATTTCCACTGGATTTTGGAATGCTGCTGTGGGGATTGGTGCTCATTTAGCCACTAACATATTGATATTGGTTGAGGACATTCCTGTTCATCCTACAGGTGTGATTGAGGTCAGGGTTCTGTGCAGGCCACTACAGTTCTTCTACACCAGCCATGGTACACCACGTTTTTGTGGAGCTTGAATTGTGCACAGGTGAATTGTCATGCTGGAACAGACAGCTGTGCTCCTTAGTTCCAGTAAAATGAAATTGTAATGCTACAGCATACAGAGACTATACTATACAATGTTTGGAGTCCAACTTTGTGGCAACAGTTTGGGGAAAACCTATATTTATTTACTGTAAAATTGTGTAAAAGGACATGGCATGCTATAGGTTACCGTTGCACCAACCAGACTAGTCAGTAAGTGTAGTGCTATAAGGACTTTTTATATATGAAATTATGTAACATTCTAAATATCTTAATATGCTACTCAAATGCTGACAGATACTAAGGATTGTATTTTGTGGGAGGAAAACCTGGTGCACTTTGAACTGGTCTGATTCATCAGCACAACTCGCGGCTACATATTTCTGTGGTGATGAAGCTATGAGTGTACGGAAGGCGTCTCTGTGTAATTACACAGTGTAGCCGCTAGAGGTAGAGCTGGTGAGTGCGTCGTTACAGCAAATTACATGTTATTCCGAACCTGTTAGTCATTCTGGTGATTCATAGATCTCTGAAAAACTTTTTTTTTAATCATTTATTTATTTATTTTTAAGCCGCGCTGATTCACATATTTGCTGGTCTTGTATAAACACATGGAATTATTTAAAGATAGGAAATAAATATACAAGAGGTAATTATGTTCGGAAGTTTCCCTGGACAAGTCATCAAACCACCAGAGAGGAAATGAATTCATTTTAGGAAGTCTTCTACTTCAAACGTTTTACACATTTATTCCAAGCAAAGACTAACAGAGTAGTAAGAGGCCTGTGGATTCAACAGTGTCGTCTTTATGATTGTTGGAATTAGGTTAAAAGAATGGACATTTTATGAACTTTTATTTATTATCTAGACATTAAAATCCACCAGATAGACCTAAGATATTTACTTACCACACAAATGTAACAAAAAAATGTACAAAAAATGTATCATATTTTATTGCAACACCTCATGGTTTTATTTGTGATAAAACGAATGTAGAATATATTTACAAGGTCTAAGTCATGATCCTTTTGTTTTTGTTGAGCAGACTCGAAAGTAATACACGTTCTTTATAAAAACTTTTCAATAAAAAACAAAAACAAACAAAACAAAAACACAAGCAGAATAATGATGATTTTTACAACCTTTGTGCAGTGTATACTGTATACATGTGTAATGTCAAAAAATTCAAGTTCATTTATTTATTTATAGAAATGTTAAATACTAAACATTAAAAATCCCTTTCCCATTTAAATTTATAGGAAAAATACAATTGACATGACTATATCTAATATTCTATATTTTATCTATATTCCAAATTCGAAATATTCCTTTAAATTTCACTGGATGCTATTTAAACATTTCTATTAATTTATTTGTATGGGCTCATGAGTAGCTAGATAAGTGGGCTAGCTAAGTAAAAAAAAACATTTCAATTCAAAACCAATTCATTAAAATGATATCTTTGGCTTTTAGATTTGTCACTCAGTTTTCCATGTATTTTTATCATGGGGTGCTTTGTGTTTAAAAAATGGATCTACAAATGAATGCATGTGAATTTAATCACTTAAGAATTTAGTAGCAATTGTAGGAAAAAAAATACACTCAACATTTGTTGATTAGTCTAGTCAAGTTATCAGGAAGCTGGAACATAAGTAACCATCTTACAAATTTCGACAAGCTCTATGCATTTTGGCAGCTCAGCAGAAAAAGCTGGATTTTTAGTTGGGATAGACCGTGCTCTATTTTAACCCAATGCACTCTGAATACACAAGACACAACATGCTGCTTTTTTACAATTTTATTATATTCCCCGTTTCCTTGCCTAATGTGGGTGTTCGGGGAGGGCATTTTTGTCAGAGACAGTTGCAGAGAATAGCAGGAATTATTAGCAGGATTATTATCTGGTGGTTGTCACACACATACACACACACAGGTTTTCTCTTCACATATATAAATACTAAATAAATAACGTACATTTTCTCTTGAAGCTTATGAGTCACTGTGAATTAATCACTGGGGTTGTGGTGAAGGTACCAGGTCTGGAGGAAGCCAACGTTATTGACAGAGTGACTCAAGGAAATCTCAGTGAAGCGACCGCTGGGCTAATAGGCTAACTGACACCCACAGGTTAAATAACACTCCAGTGTAAACAAAGATGTGTGTCGATGCGGCAGGGCGCTTGGCTGTGTGTATTGGCCGTCTTATATCGGATACGGGGAATAAATGGAATCTAGCAGCTTTGTAAACAGAGTGTTAAGGCCCAAACCGTTACAGAGGACAGAATTCCCCCAAATACCAGTCCGGGTGAGTGTCCGCGCTGATGAGCTGACTCACAGGAAACACTGGATTATAACTGCGCTTTTAGCCAAAGGACACACACAAGCTCTCTGAGTGAAACAAGGTGAAATCTAGGGTATTTTTGCTTATTATAGCTTATAGGTCAGTGAGTAATACCTTAAGGATCCCAGCACATCTGTCTTCAAAGCATCATGAGACAGTAATCACTTGTAAGTTTCACACATCAAACCCTTCGGCGTGTTAACATAAATACCACGCGATGGCAGTGTAGGAAAACCACAACTCTGCAACGCACAAGCTAACACACCCAGCTTTTTCTCGGTTTGATCAGTGCTTTTCTAAGCGAAAGAAAGACTTAATCAT
Organism: Bagroides melapterus; assembly: GCA_028566695.1. Classification (NCBI taxonomy): domain Eukaryota; kingdom Metazoa; phylum Chordata; class Actinopteri; order Siluriformes; family Bagridae; genus Bagroides; species Bagroides melapterus. The sequence goes on from JAOTRN010000048.1 coordinate 11,178,364, forward strand.
TTTGCCCAATGACAAGAGAAATTCACTTATTTATATATCACGTGCAATTTATATGATTCGTTTTTGTTCTTGTTGATTTTCAGCAACATTTATCAACCGGAAACTGTGTACTATAAAACATATAATTGGCTAGCAAATTATATTTATAATATTACAAAAATATAAGGTAAATAAACAACTGATAATATTCTTGAGAATGTGGTAATGATTGTTCAGTATTGTAATGATCAGTAACATATTTATTAAATAACAGACATATAATGTCTTAATTAATATAACTAAAAATACTCTACTGATAAATTAAATAACTGAGCCATAATTTCCTGTTTCTCATTTGCACTTTTCTACAGAACAATTATTGTAAAAGCTAACTAGGTGAAAGTTCACACCATTCCATTAGTGTGGAACCTCTATTAAATTCTGTAATTTAAAAATTCTGAAAATCAAAGACCAAACCCACACTGTAAAAAAATATGATGAGGTTTTACGTACCTTATACCCTTGTTTAGTAATATTGATTACCAATTATTGTTAGGGATCCAATAGCCAGGAAAAAATTGGTATGTTAGATCGGCATGTAAGTTGTTTGGAATCTTAGATATAAAAGCTAAGGGTTGACACATGTTAAATAAGGGGATCTGTAAAAGGTTTAGGGCAGAGGTGCATGTGTGATGAATCAGCGTGGCAATGTTGGCATGGTGACAGAACATCTTTAGAATCTCTTTAGCTCGCGGCGTACTCTCACCCACTCCAGATCCACCCTGAAACCCATAGTGCTGCTCTGCTCCAGCCCTCCATGTGGAGATGTCTGTTGCTGAAGGGCTTCATGGGGAACAGAGAAAGTGAAATCCAGAATCCAGATTGTATATCTCCACCTATGACTCATCTCTCACTCTCTCACTAACTCTCTCCATGATGTTCCCAGAGGTTCATATATATATATATATATATGTGTGTGTGTGTGTGTGTGTGTGTGTGTGTGTGTGTGTGTGTGTTTGTGTGTGTGTGTGCGTGTGTGTGTGTGTGTGTGTGTGTGTGTGTGTGCAAAGTGTAATTTTAATCAGCATTGTGATATAAAACCTGTAATTTTCAGGGGAACTAGGAGAGCACAACTCTATGAGAAAGACACACAATAAGAGAGAGGTCTGTGTGAGAACTGTCTGAGAGGAACAGTGGGTGCTGTGCTTGTTTCCGTTTGTCTTGGTAAATACAATCAACCTGTGCTTGTGACATGTTTTCCACTGGATGTTAGTTCAGTTATGACTGAATTGACATCAGCAGGTCAATCCATTGAAGGCTTGTCCTCTGTGCCAGCGTCACTCTGTGGACACGTACCATTGTTTTTAATGGTTTGCCTTTGAATGTCAACAAAACCAAGATTGAAATATATGGCTGTTAACAAGTGACACTTGTCAAATATTACCCTACAATTGACAAAGGTGTGTGTATGTGTCCAATGCAACACAGTGTTTGCTCATCCACCACAAACCATGAGTAGAACTTTCCGCTCTGAGCTGCTTTACAGTTAAATTATTACTCAAATGATTGCTCTATGTCTTATGAGGAGGCCAGGTTTCTTATTGTAGCCACCGCAAAACAAAAGCGAATAATTACTTCTTTTATTGATCCACCAATCCAGCTTGATGTTGCACATGGTCAGCTTACACTGTGCACCTTCACTGCATACATGATTCAGGACTGCCTTGACTCACACTGCCTACCATGTAGTTTTGCCAGCAATAGTTTCACTATGCGTCTAAGCGCTCTTGCTCACTTCTTCCATGCACCATCCCTTTAACATTTTAAAGTGTAGGGAGGGGAGGGCAGTTCAACTTTGTAGAGGAAGCATGGTCATATCCACTAGGAAGTATGACTCAGCCATGTTAAATTTTTTAAGGCTTAATCAGTGCTGCCAAGGAAGTGGTGTTCAGAGTGTACTAAGAAAGTGACCTACTGGTGTACACATTAAGTTGGCTGGTATATAGCAGCTGTCACAGTGTCTGACCAGCATTATTAAATATGTCCATGAAACAGATTTGATACTCAGGGTCACAGAATGCACACACAGCCGAGAGAGAGAAAGAGAGAGTGAGAGAGAGAGAGAGAGAGAGAGAGACAGAGAGAGTGTGTGTCACACATCAACCCCTTCAAAGCCCTGTCTCTCTTTCCTCTTCCTCATCTGGCCTCAAAGATTTTGCATGCAAGACTTCATTTCTAAGAGCACATAGTTAGAAACCAAAATCTTATAAAGCAGGAACATGTGTCTTCACAAAAACTGTAAAACTAATTTAATATCAAAGTAGTCCTGATCTAAGCACCACATGAGTTTTAAAGTTTCAAACATTTGCAATACATTCTAACCCATCTTAATTAGCAGCTTAATTTTTGTTGCACTGCTAAAAAATAAAAAATAAAAAATAATGTGCATTATTAATAATGGTCTATAATAAGGAGAACCTTTATAGTTAATTTTGTTCACCTGAGTAAATGGACAAATTTTGTGTGGCAGCTTTATAGCCTGTGTATATACAGTTTTAGAAAAAGAGGAGCTGAAGTTTACACAAGAAGACTCTTGACAATGAGAGTTTTGAAGTAATCTTGTGGCGATAAACCCTCAAAGCCTTGTACTTCACAATGGATGATGAACCTTTCAAATAAACCATCACACTACCACAGACCCCCAGAGCAACTTGGGGTTAAATTCATTGTTCAAGAGCACAATGGCAGCTGTCAGGGGAAAGGCAGGAATGTTAAAAGGTTGGAGTGAATTGGTTCTAAGTCATCATCCTCAGTAGCCCTCCAGGATTCTTACCAGGAGTCACCTCCAGGATTCATGTTTCCTGTTCATGGAGTGTAACAGTAACCCACTGAGATGTTATAAGGTGTACTTTAGCAATACAGAATCTGCTGCTTCAAAATATGTGTTGTTAAACTCTGTGTTTAAATTCTAGGTGAACTGAGCCTCCATTTTCTCCATGCAGAGTTTAAACCAAGCGAAATCAAAAACATACTCCAGTGGATTGGCATCCAGTCCATTGTGTAGGTCTGCTTCCCAGTGTTCCCAGGATAGGGTTTGGTTCCACCACAGCACTGATCAGGACATAATGGTTTCTAAAATGACAGAATGAATGAATGAGTCAATCAACCAGAATATATTACTGCTGTGTATGTGGATGTGTGCAAATCATATTTTTTAAACTGCAGTAGAGGGTTTTCTTGAACATTAATCAAAATATATCTAATGTAATTACATATAGGCCAGACTGACATATAGCATGATTATACTAATGAAACAAAAAAAAGATTTGTACTCAGATGAGCATGTTCAAGTTCAAATAACATTTTAAATGCACATGAAGGAAATGTAACACTTGATTTTTTTATAGCTAGGCAATCCATGTACATGATAAAAGCCTTGTAATTGCTGTTTGTTTGTCATGTTCTGTGTAATTGACTTAGTATGAGTGATGTGTTCATGTTGTCCTGGGGGTCTCCACCTCAGTATGTGGTGAGTATGGCTGTTCTGAGAAAAGATGAGCCCCCAAAACCTTCGGCATTCTGGATAAAATGCGCTCAGTTGATTAACACCCCAGCTCATGCTTGCTTTCTCACATACACACAAACCCAAGAGCACACTTCATCCAGAAGGCCAATGTAATGTAGGGCAGTCGCTAGGCAACTGTCTTACTCTAAAGCTACTCGAAACAAAAGGACTCACTCTAAAATCACTCTGTGCTGTGGAGTAGAAGATCCTTGGTGCAGAAGGGCAGCAAGCGTGGGCAGCACTAACTTTCTATTCCAGCCAGAGTGTTAGTCTGCCTGGAGATGCCACTGGAACAGCCATTAGGCTGCCAAATGAACCAGCTCATTAGACTACATTTTTTACATCAGGTGCTCTGTAATATAATTCAATAAACAAAGGCACTAGAGTCTCTGAAAAGCAGTGGGAGGGAGGGAGGGGTGGGGCAGAGAAAAACTGAAAGAGCTGTACAGGGTGCTTGTGTCATGTGCTGTACATTTCTGTCATGCTCTCTTCCTCTTTTTCTCCCTTCATCATTGATGGCTTCTTTCCCCTCCTCCTCGTTATTGCACAAGTGTTTCCTTTCTGTCCAGTGATGGCCATGAATGGGAGGCTAACCCATGTCACATGGCACTTTGCCAGGGTCAGATGCTCCCTGACAGTCGAGCTGTTCCACTTCGTCAGGACTTTGGCGGTGCTTAGCTGTGTCAGCTGCCTGGCCAGGGCTTGGGCACCCGTGGGCATCAGAGAGAGCGCTGGCACGAGGCAAGCTTTCAGACCCACTGCCAAGCAGGGTGCAGTGCTCCATTGGCTGCCAGGCCGTTCGCCTCACACTCACCGTCTCCCTCTCAGCCCTCTGGTGTGAGGCTGTGCCATCTGGCTTGTGTGGAATCACTAAACTTTATGTAATATTATGTGGGTGTAGAGATCAATGTGAAGATTCATTAGTGTTTCACTAATACATTTGTTCCCACGTCCATGTTTCCGCTCTAAGTTACACACCCTAGTTACAAGTTCCCAGTCACTAATACGCAAAACAGAATATCTTATAATCCACTATTATTAATTTCAGGGACTATCCAGCCCTTTATGCACTACTAGATAATTGACTGAATTATCCCTAAAATGCTGCTTACATGAGTCTAGCCACACTTATTCATTTTGTCCACCCACAATGTATGCAGTCATGTCTGAGACACTTCTGCTTTGTCACATGCAGTGAACATAATACAAACCTATAAAGTTATGCACTTTATTTTGACCCTTAGTGACACAATGATGCTGTAATATGACATTACAGTTCATTAGAGTGCATCACAATTTAAAGACCTGGTTTACTTTAAACTTTGACCCAAATACTCAATACAGTCTGTGGAGGATTAGCAATTTGTGGTCATATGATCCTCCAGTGCCCCTCTTCTGTTGTGTCACTGAGTAGTGCCAGTGGAAATTTCCATTCAGGAGATAGGGATGTGAAGTCAACTACGGGCAGCAACAAGACTATTGTCTAATTCTAATGTTGTTATTGTTATGTCATTGTTATGAATGATGAGCTGTCATATTATCCATGTTAGTCTGTTTCCCTCCTTTCATGCCATTGGCAGGATGCAATATGGGAACGCTTACACCTTGATTCACGACATCGAGAGTAGAAAGGAAGGGAGGGAAAGAGGAAGCATGGAGCATCCGCCGCGTGTGTGTATGCAGAGAAAGCACTGTGTGTGTCTGCAAGGAGCCATTCTTCTTTCATGGTCCATGGTCTGGAGAGGGAGATCTGAATGACAAATAATCTTAAGTGAGCTCTAGGAATAATGTAACTCAGTACCAATTTAACTGTGGTAAATGAAAGTTGATAAAACCTGGGAGTCACTATGACAAACCATTAAACCCTTTTAAGTAGGATGTGACTAAACATTGTTTGTTAGAGATTAGGTAGAAAAGCACTATATGGCCAAATATTTGTGGACACCCAATCATGACACTTATATTTTCATACTGAACATTCTATTCCAGATTTGGCCCCTTTTCTGTTATAATAACCTCCACTCTTCCTGGGAGGCTTTCCACTAGATTTTGGGTTCTGGCTGTGGGGATTTGTTCATTTAGGTATAAGAACATTAGACAGGCCAAATACTGTTGATGGGTGAGAAGTCCTGAGGTGCATTCAGTGTTCAAAATTATTCTGGTGTTCAGTGGGGTTAGGGTCCTGAGGTTAGGGACTTGTGTAAGTCATAGAGCTGCAGTTGATATTATCTTATGTAATATACTAGAGGCTCAGAACTGGGTTCCCATAGGCAGCAAAAAAAGACAAGTTTGAATGTTTTTACTGCCAAGGTGTAGGGAGGAGAAAGAGTTAAAATATAACACTTACGTGATAAAGAAAAAACACATTGATTAAAATGGGAGCATATTGGATGCAGTACAGTGCTCATACAACACTTTATAATGTTTTTATTCATTCGTCTTTAGTACTGTACAGTATCTGCTTTAAACTTTTAAATGGCTACTGTCTGAATAACTTATGTCTTTATGTTTTGAGGAAATATATAGTTTAGGTTTACGATTAGGTTATTAGAAGGTATTTTAGGTATGTACAAATAAATGTAAATACAGAGGTGGGCAGGATTGGCCAAGAGTATCTGCAGGAGCATGCGGGATTGGTAAGAATTCCTTTGTGAGCAGACAGGAGTGGGAATTTAAAAAAAAAACACTCTTGCCCAACGACCTCTTTAATAACTGATCATAGATATTCACTGTTGTGAAGAGACAAACCCATGCCGATTGTGTTGTATACTCAGTGGGAGGCAGCCAGTGATGCCTACAGGATAATACCATCAATTCTACAGCAGGACAAGACTTGCAGTTTGTTTATGGGGTGTATCACCTGTTGAGGCCCCACAGGTAGATTGAGAACTGAGTAATTTTTTGAGAATGTGCTCCCACCCACACAAGGGGCTGCCAGAGTCACCAAAGCCTAGCTTTCTGCCCACGGTTAAAGCCATGAAGAGTGACTCATGGCAGGGTTTGGTAACTGGATATAACAGGCATGATCATGTCTGTATGTGCTTGAACAACATTGGAGATGACTTCCGGTTGATCTTATATCATTAGGTCTGTGTTTCTTATGAATCATTATTTTACTTTCCTGAGGCATGCACTCACCTATTGAAGCTTTGGTGAAGCTTATGTAAGAGTGTGTGAACTGTATCTAACCTGTTTAGAACTCTTTTTTTTTTTAATGGCTTGGTTTAAAAACAGACCTTTATTATATGGGAGTGCTGTTTTAATTATAGACAAGACATTTTGAACAGAAATGGCAAAATTTTGCCTATTCCTGTGATTGGCTCATCTTGTGGAACATTTGGAAGGAGGTATTTTTCACACCAAATGTCTCTCCAGCCAGACTGGTTCTCTCCTCGCCATACTGGTGGAGTCCAATCTCCATGGTTCCCAGTGAAGCAGATGGAATTGACAATTGAAATGTAAAAACCCAGGCTTCAGTTTTTTATCTGACTCTGGCACTGAGGTTTATATCAGTTCTGTGCTTCACAATGAGTCACTCAGGTACTGAAAGGGAATACAACTCATAAGCAAGAGCTCATTAGGGAGGGATTTTATTCCTAGTATTCTTGTGTGCCATGGAAAAATGAGAATGAAAATGGAACTGCCCGTTGTAGACACTTCCAACTGCATCTCTCCTTAGTCACACGTTTGGTGGTATATGATCATGTTAAAAATGAAGCTTTATGTCTATTAAAATTATATGCCAAACCTATGCATTGCATTTTACTGCATACTCAGTAAACATTTCTATTGGGTTGTCTGTGATTAATATATCTTTTTTGTTTTGTTTGATATCTGGCCATTAGCTTGTGAGGTGTATGTGTTCGTCTATGTACGTTTCCAGTTTTTTCCCAGTCTTTTTAGAAATTTTGCTGGGGTATATGTCTGTGTGTACAATATGAGCAATAATCCTACTTCCCATAGACAATCTGTATCCTGTACACATGATATCAGTGATGCAAATGAAATGAACTGAAGATCTGCTCAGCACACTCCACCTTCACCCTTGGCCTAAAATATGTAATGCTGGATCTAAGGAGGGGCCCAGGATAAAAGCCAGGCCTTGGCTCTGAGGCTCATTATCAGTCCCTGCCGTCGCCTCACGGAGACCCTGGCAAAGCATCAATTAGCATTCCGGCCATGTCCCAGTGTGCCCTGGAGGACACCCGCTGATGTCATCTCAGAGCACTTGCCTCACAAGTTATCAAAGGAGCAATTTAGGACCATTACATGGCATTCAGAAGTTTACATTGCTGAAATGCTTTCACTGGACAACCTCTCCCTTTGGAAATCCTTGTTTTCAGTGGACAGCAGAGCAAAACTTGTGGTCACGAACATGAAAGCGTTAGTTTTAAATTACAACTAAAATGGTGTAAACATTAAAAAATTGTGTATAAGTATGAATAAATAAATACTGTGCTCATTAGTGACACCAGTTTCTAGCAGCATATTGAATTAAGTTAGTAATAAAAAATCCATAGCTTTACGATTATATGTGATATGGGTGAGGCGGCAGTGTGGAGAAACAGACCAGCAATGGATCAGACCTGACTGCGTCCTTCTTTTCTTTCCTGCTTTTTATTGAAGTGATTCCAATTTCCACTGGCTGGACCCTGTATGGAGCACATGCGGCCCCCATGACCACCTGCATTGCCTTCGACATTCCTGCCGTCCAAGCAGTACGGTGAGGGGAAGCGGCATCATTGGAAACACCTGGGCCTGATCATTAGTGCATGCCCTGCTGTCCTGGCTTTGTGCTGGCTGCCACTCGGCATATGCCATAGCCAGGCACAAAAGAATGAATGACATACGGCACAGACTTGCAAATGTGGAGCTACCACTGGGAACCATATTGTTTGGTAAATTAACAGTGTTCATTTAGACTGTAATGGGAAGCAGGAGCACTGTGGTGTTCATTAAGGCTATGTTATGTTCTCTGTTTATTATTTTTGTTGATTTGTTGTCTTGATAGGCACAGTATTGCTTATTAATGTAATAAACAAATTAAAATGATCCAAACAAAGTGTGGAAAATAAGATATAAAGAAGGAAACTGAAATGTAGCCTATGCTGCTGAGAAAAACAGATCTGTACTGAAGTATTGCATCAATACCACGACTGTGTCTGATAGAAGTTCTCCTTAGATACAGGGATTCTTCATTAGTCTTTGTTTGACTGTAAGCCTTGATATTATTTAGACAATACCCCAACTCCTTGTGAGGGGGAAATGGAGGGCAAATTATTGTTTTGTGTCACCTTTTAGATTAATGCAATTTTTTCTAGTCACTTATTTTTCATTCAGTTTGAGTCTGAGACAGCACCTCAGTGTGTGTTCTGGGAAAAGGATCTTCCAGATTAATAATGGTGATAAGGATAGAGCACACTGTTGTCATATGCAGGATTCTATTTTTGTCCTTAGCAAAATTGTGACAGTCTGTCAGGGGTGTGCTGCCCTACAAATTTCATCACTGAAACCATGTGTGTTCAAATAGAATTCTTGTTCCTGTACAGGGTCCTCCAAAAAATAATGAGAAACACTCCAGGGCATGTTTCATTTCTTTTTTTATTGTGTTCTCAACATTTACTTTAAACATTTAAAAACAGTTGGTTACTTACCTATTCATATAATGAACCAATGAGCATTTTGGCCAGCCTGAAACCCAGCAGACAATGTAGCTGTAGATTGTACCACACAGAAATCTACATTGTATGCCAGGTTCGGGACAGCACAAAAGAATTCATCATTCGCCCTCGCAAAGTGATGGGCTTCTGCATGTGCAAAAGATTCACATTCATTATTTCTCAGCCGTCAGCAACTGAAGGCATTCACACAAACCTAGCCACTATGACAGCCTAATCACACAAAGAATGTGACATCTTGCCTTGTCCTTTGTCATCAAATCACTCAAACTGCATCTTCAACAGTCAGCCGATAGACAGTGGATGGATCCATTCATCGGACAATACCACCACGTCAAAACAAAGTTTGAAATAATTTCTAGTTGCTTCAACAACACCGCTGCATGCAGAGTGTGTGTCAAATTATTTAGTGAAACAATAAACCAGAAACACAATAAACTAATGGAGATGTATGAAGAGGTCACAGTCTGAAAGCCTTGTGGACTACTAAATGAAATAATAAGAGAAGGGAATGTCTTCAGCCCTTCTAACATAGAGAGTGCTATTTTGTGAATGACAGGTCGAAGTCAGCATACCACACGATCTGAATGGAATGTGCCAACAGGAAGCACAGAATGCCATCAGAGACCCAGTAGCCAGATGTAGCTGCTGATTGCAACACAGGATCTACACTGACTACTGAGCAGCTCATGAGCAAACCAGTAACACAGAAAAAGCATTCGTTGTCAAATGGAGCCATCTTCAGTCTTCGATCTTGGCATCCTCATGCACTAAAAGGAGAGTGAAAGAAAGAGAGAGAGAGAGAGAGAGAGAGAGAGAGAAGGATTCATGGTTAGAAATTGCGAACAGAGCCATTCTTTCTTTATGCAACCAATGCACAGAGGGACAACAGTAGATGGAGGATAATTTTATGATGGGCATTTTTAAGCACACTGTTAAGGCTTACAAATAGCTCTCATTCATCCCCATTAGCCTGCAGTCAGAAAGGTATGCAAACAGAAGCTGTGATTCTGCTGCACATGAAGCACTTCTGTTAACCAGTTTGCAGTTCATTTGGTTTCAACAATATTTTGGCTCATATATGAGTTAGTGAATGGAAGTAAGTGGAAGCTGTGATTCCAAACACTGAACCCAGTGTTTGACCTCTTTAACTAACAGGACCCTACAATGACTATAGATTTGTCCCTTGCTCATCTAACTACACAACTTTCATAGAACCTTCAAGGTTGTGATGGATCGAGAACCTATCCCAGTAACCCTAGTACGAAGACACCCTGGATGAGACACGAACAGATATGCCTGACATTCTGGTTTTAATGCCACTACATTTCAGACCTCTTCTGCTTTTCTTTTGTGTGTATTAGAAATGTGAAATATGCACAAGATTATAAATATAATAGTTCAAGACAAGCCCCTGAACCCAGGTGAGTCACTAAGGCAGTGAGTGCAGACACTCCACATCTTCAGTAATGGCTCTAGCTCAGCATACCTAAGACCTTGTGATCATATTGATTCATGTACCAGCTGATGGTCATTTGACTCTAATTTTTCTCTGTTATGGAAACTGTTCCCACCCTTGTGCCCTTGTCTAAATTCCAACACAATGTCCCTGCTAACTGTCAGTGCCTGCCTGGCGAGGCTCTTGGATGGAGGCTGGGTGATTCTGAGCATGGCAGTGCAGACATGTCCAGTGACATTATACTATCTATGCACAGTCAGAAGGAGATACAATATGAAGTTGCTAGAATATAGCTATAAGCCTGTGTGTTCAGTAATGAGGTTCCCACTGTCGTGTGAGAGCAGCTTGTCTCTTTGAGCACACAGAAAATGGGAAATTCAGACTTGTCACTTTGGAAATGCTGATGTAAAAATTTCACGATGTTGGCTGAGTGGAATATGTGTTTGTGGTTTGATGTTTGACTTGTGCTGACAAAGCTTAGTGGCGTATTAAGACGCTGTCCACCACATGCCATTGTACAATACAGATTACTAAACAGAACAATGAGTGAATCATAGTCATAAAATACTGAGCTTGTATTGGCCTATTAAAGTATTTAGGTCTGACTATCAACGTGTAACACTGAGATTTACTAATTGACTCTGACTACTTATTTTTTGCATGCTTTTCAAGATGTGCCATAAGTAACCTATAAAATAACAGTAATGATCCTATAGCTCTTTCCTGACTGGCAAATGCAACTATAGCAATATTATGAAATCCCTATTATCTCATTACTAATTCAGAGGTGTGTTGAAAATATGATCTCTTGCCACTATAGCAGATTTCTGAGATACCTTGCAACACCACTTTCAAATTATTTTGTTCTGTGTGTGCTATGTGGAAATTCACTACATGGTAAGATTTACCATGCTGTATATACCATGCCATTTTGTAATAGGTGTGTTCCATTTTATGATACACGAACTTAATGACAAATTTATTGTATTTATAATTTAAGATTTTTTTTTCTATAATTTAACATTTTAAAAGGACAAATTAATTGAATGTGCTGAACTGTATGCTAAACACCAACAAATGTAGGCATTACTGGGTTCTCTGGCAAGTGTGTGTCTGTGTGTGGTAGCAGGGAATGGGGGGAAGGGAGTGTGTGTGTGGGG
>JAOTRN010000048.1:11190304-11205735 GCA_028566695.1 Bagroides melapterus
CCCCCCCCCCCCCCCCCCCCCCCCCCCCCCCCCCCCCCCCCCCCCCCCCCCCCCCCCCCCCCCCCCCCCCCGGCGCCCGAGTGGCTGTAACATAGCCTGATGTTCCCTAGGGAGGTATTTGCTTCCGGCTTCTACTCTGTTGTATGCCCCAGAGGTGAGCCACAGTCTCAGTAATGATCTGTAGCCATCAGGAGAATTTCTGAACATTCCATTCATAACCTTCCAGGTCTAGTAATCAGCGGAGAGGTGGGGTCAAAGCACAGGGAGAAAGAAAGATCTAAGGGGTTTAGCATTTAACCTAAGTCACTTATAAACGGCTTTCCTAGCTTCTACTTTAAGTGGTTTTTGAAACAAACTCAGCAAACCAAGAGTGTTCATATAATTTTAAATACTTTGTGGTATATTTGAACCTTTTTCGGGTTATACCTTTACACCATGAGCACTTAACACACTTGTAATTGCTAGCAATTTGCAACAACAGAAGTAAAAAAATACATAATATTTATATTATAATAAAACATACACTATAATATTATATCTGTTTCACTGGTCTCACCTGAAAGCTAGAAGATGGCATTATCACATATTAAATGAAACTGGAATGTGAGCCCTCTGAACCTGTAAGACAGAAAAAGGACAAAGATGTATAAACTCCAATCTCCAATCCAATTTCTGAAAACAATATCAGTTCTACCATTTTTAATCAATACTATATGTTTTTTATATTTATAAATATTGATATCCTTTCTATTCTTTATAACCAGCATTCAGAAAAGAAAATGGCCATCTGGGAAATTGTAAAGCTAGCCAGCCGTCATGTTGAGTAGATGATGCTCAAGCTAATCCAGCAATCTTCCTGAGCGAGGCTCTGTCTGTGCCAGAGAACATGCTCCATTTTACATCCAAATGATTAAGGCTTCTTCTTTATTCCCTTGAAAGAGTAAAAGTGGTGAGTTTATAATTGAAAGAGCCTCTAATCATGCAGACTGCTGAGCTTTTCTTCTCAACATCTCATCCCTAATACAAGATCCACTGGTCAAAGAGGAACAAAGGCTATGCTAGATTGCTGCAAGAATGATTCCTTGTGGAAGACTTGATAGAATTCAACTTCAGTAAGGTTGAAGACAGTAAGATGCGTAGATGCATACGTTTATTTACAAGACACAATATTCTGCAACATTTTAGCAAATTGTATTCAGTTGCATTTTTTTTTACTACTAAAACCCCAAACTGTTAAAGTTTCCATTACTTATAAACACAAACTGTGCACTATTTGGAAAAATCAACTTATACACTACTATTAATACTACTGACTGTACTGGCTACTTTGCTGGCAGTGGATCTGTTGCTCGTGGAGAAGATATTTGGCAGATCCACAGCTTGCTTTTCGGGTGCTGCTCCTCACTATTTTTACTATCATGGCTCTAGGGCTAAAAATGAGAGGGGATGGTTAAGAGTGGGGACTGGTGGGGGTGGGAGTTGGGGGGGTAGTAGCCTTGCTGGCAGGGCTATTCCTGGAGCCCCAGCATGTTTCAGTTGATGTGGGTTTCCTCTAAGATGCCTGAGAGATGACTGGGCCTGACCACATCCACATTCTGTGAGGAGCAACAGCCAAGCCCCTGACCAGGGCTCATTCAACGTGGTCTGCCACCAAACAGGAACTGAATCGTTGCCCTCACCCACCAGAAGAGGTGGGGCAGCAAGGGGAGGGGGATGGAGTAAGTGTGAGTGTAGGGGTTTGTGTGAACATGTTCCTGTTTGGGTGTAAAGCTGGGGTTACATGATGCAACTTTTATGCAACTTTTGTTATTTGCAATACAATTGCACTTAAATTACAGTTCTACCTTATGCAACTCACATTAGGAAATTTCCAATCAGTGAGCTCAATAAATCCAGGAGATGTCATCAGGTAGACAAGTAAATAAACAAATTCTTGGAAAAAAGATGGTGTCTAATAATATCTGCTTAACATTATATTGCACAACTAATTTGCCTACGTAACGGCCAATGGCGTCACACAACAAAAAATTCACTGAATGTTTTCTATACTTATAGAGATACCATAAACAAAACCTGAAAGAAATCATGATACTCTGCCTATGTTCCCTTTGAAACGACAATGTGACAATCCATGACAGCAAACTGCATAAATAAATGCACAAACACATCCTACAACCTGTCAAACCCCATACTCAGTACTGTTCATATTAGTTAAAGAGAGGTGAACGTTGTCCAAAGTGATATTTCCTTCACCCATTTATCAGCAGCCTTCTCATAGCAATCACAACCAACCCAGACCCATTTTCACTTGTGACACCATAACAGAAACCACTACACGCCTATATCTCTTCCATCCAGTGCTCACACCCTGATTAAAATCTACTTTTTTCTGAAGACCCTCTGACTTCTGCCAGTTTCCTGTCGTCATTTTGAAAGCAGCCTGCAAATGTCAGTTACTGCTGTGACTTCCTCTGAAGATACACTCCTGTTGCCTTAAACATGGCTATATTCCCAGAGCAGTCTCATGAAAGCGGGTTGAGAATTGGGGAACTTCATGGGTCAAAACACAGATGTATTACCTTCTTGATGAGGTGGTCCCCTTACATACCAGAGTCTGATGGGTTGTTTTTTAAAGTCTAACTTAATTTGAGGAAGAGCCTTCAGCTGCAAAATGCCTGAGGTCTGGACCTCATGAGAGGCCTGGAAGAGATTCATTTCACTCTCTTTTTACTCCCTTGCCCCACACAGAGTGTGGAGATGCTAGTGACTCTTCTCCCAGTTATCATATAATTTCATTAACTGATTGTGCAAAAATTCAGAAAGTGAGAATAATTGGTTGAGACCAATTTCAAAAATGTTGCTAACCTTCAAGAGGCTAATCAAGATTCACAGCCTCCTTTCAGGATAAAAAAAAACAAGTCACTGCTATGTGAACCACACTGACACGTGACCCATAGAGCTGTACACAAATGTGTACTGTAAATACACATCCTCTGCCATTTAGGCTGAGACATTTGTGGCCATGATCAACTTCATTACCACTGTACTGTTGAAGCAATGCTTCTTTTCAGTATTCTGGAAGGACACATGCACACATGGACTGAAGAGCAATAGATTTATATTCTTCAGTGTGAATAACTCTCTGAGTCTCCTTAGGTCTGACCATGCTCTTGAACCATGCTCAAGTGTATAGCATTACATCTAAATGAAGGCTGATAAATTCCGTTCCATTAGAGCAGCACAATGCTCCTTAAAATAGCCATAATACTTGCTCTGTTTAGGAGCACACTGACCCTGCTGCTGATGTCTGACCACTTCCACCTTCATGTGCACATCTCGGAGGCAGTGAAGAGTTTTGGAAAGAGTTTAGCCTGCCAGTGCTCCAACTGGCTCCAACAGGAGCATCAATAACACACAGAGGAGGATTTAACAAAACATGCATTCTGTATGAACAACCATCCCTCGAGATGTAAAACTTCATGGAGAATACTGCTTTTCAGCCCTGTCAGCTTTTACATTGTGGCTATTGAGCAAAGAGGATTCGTGGTGCTCCTTCATACTTTTTATGGAAAGTCATTTTAGCCAATTCAGAGGACCAGCAAGCAGTTCATCTTGAATAAAACTAGTAGTTTTGTATTTGCCTGCATTTCTTTTGAAACAGTTGTGTACCTCAAATCTGTGAATCACAGATAGGATATTTTCTCTAGTTATGATTTGCCCATTCTATATTTGCAGTTCTTTCTTTGGTCAGCTGCTACTGCACTCTCCTGTGTCAGAGCAACTGGAAGACATATATGTTCATTCCACCATGTGTCTGAACTTACTTGATGTACTGTCATTTCTTGATTATTGGTGTAGGTATCTCTGTCTCATCTTGGATTTTGAGCTGTTCAACATTTTTTTTATTTATAAATTAAAATGATTTAATTATTCACAGTATACAGTGTTGTTCTCTAGTCTACTGGGTTCACCAGAGTCTTCTTTCTCACTCACATTACAAAGACAGCTGATAGGAACAGACTATGTAGAAAAAGGTTTGTGATATTTGTAGGGTTTGCTAAGGTTAAATTAGGTTACATAGAATAACTATGCTTTGTGTGATACTCAATGTGCTGAAATACAAGGTATAAACATTTAAAAAGAGAATGGCTGGAGATGGTGTACCTATCTCCCAATGATTCTCCTGTTTCATGATGTGTTTCCACTTGTGGAGTCTCTTTCTGATTTCAGTACACTACCTGTGTGTTGCCCAGAAGGGGAAACACTGCCCAAATATGGGCATGGTGACACACAAAAAAAGGTGTGTGCAAGTGCATGCCCTGCCATTACCTGAGCATGTACGTCATGCACACACCCTCACGTTTACACAATCACGTCTGCTATCATATCTCAACTGTCATTACCAACTGCAGTGAGGTAAGAAGATAAAGTGGGTAAGGAATGCAAGTCTCTTACAGGATACTGGTCTTAACTCCACAATTCAATTTTGAGAGTTCTGTTGTTGTGTAAACAGACTAGTGTAAGCCCAGCAAAAGGAGCATTATCTGATCCTGGATCTCTTCTGGAATCACTCAAGTTATACAAGCTTGCCCTGTGGGACACGTACGGTAGACATGGCACAATAACCTACTTAGTGACATCACTGTGACGGTACACACCCCTTGATATGCATATGTGTTACCTTACACTCTCCACCCGGGTGTTACGTGCCAGTGTATGCCCAGCACCTTTCCACCAGCCACTCCTGCCTTAGTGGGAGTAGGTGTAACATTTGACAGAGCAGGTGAAAAATGAGTACTCTATTCTCTCCCTTACAAAAAACCCTTGATGATTCACTAGTAGCGACGAAACTACTTCTCCTGCAAGAGTGCCCTCAAAAATGGTGACACGCCCAACAAGTGCTATTTGACATATCTGATGTTTGTGGAGTTTCACTGTGCATCAAATTAATCCAAGATGTTGTTAATAATTCAATAAGAATATTATCTGTTTAATGTTCATAATACCAATCTGCTATGAAGTTGTTAGTAAGACAACTGAATCCCTTTTCTGAGTCTGTTCTAATACTTAAAGTGACAGAAACGTGCCATTTTCTGACTTCCACACAAAAACTGGCCTTCTTTTCCATATGGCAATCCAAAGAGAGAACATCCTGAGCAGGCCTTGTGTACGGTGAGAGTGTGAACATATCTTGGCAAAGATACAGGGAGGGGTTTAGGAGTGGTTAGTATTATATGGTGCTAAAGCACAAAGGGTGTGTGACGGTATGTGAGGCTGATGGCGGGAGGGGGCCAGGGAGCTGCACCTTCCCGTGAGAGCTTGCTGCACGCACAGAGGTCAATGTGTGACCGCCACATTCCTTTCTAGAGGGACAAAGCATCAGTCCAACAGAAACCCGTACACACCCTCCCCACACCCACACTCTCAGGCTTCCACTTCTGCTCAGAGCCTCCAATGGTGGCCACTAGCCTTGAGGTCTAATTTTAGGGCAGCTATTGTGTGAGCTAGTTTCCGGGAGGAAAATAATTAGGTTAGTGTGTAAGGCAGCAGTTTAGTGGCCTTTGCACCTTTATAGGCCGATCTGAGTATGTGTTCAGTCACTACAGTTTGGTGGCAAAGGTGCACTGTAGTTGATAGTGTATCCACTACAAGAATATAATACGATGTTTGTCATAATGTGATGAACTATGCAATATGTAGCATCTTTTTCTAAAAAAATTACAATTTCTCAAAAACTATAATGCTTCTTTATAATTTAAACATCTTGAATAAAAATGTATTAGTATTAATATTCCCAGTTACTACATTTCCTTAATTTAAAACTAATAGCTGCATTATATTTTAACCAAATCAGATGTTCTGATGTCCCTGGACTCTGTGCTTTGGAGCCAATGAAACAATTTCCTGAGACAAAAGATTGTTGGCAGTTAATGCTTACTTTATAAAGGTCAACATCATGAGTTTACTCTGGATTCTGATGAACAACATCTGGGCAAGAGGCCAAATCCAGCACGCCTGCCTACGTAAATGTTGTGTGACTATACACACACACTAATAGCTTTTGTCCAATAGATTTTGGTCCAGCGTCACCCTAACAGCTGGTCGGTAAGAGGCAGAAGATACTGTAAGACTAAAGACCGGTAACTCCACCCACTGACTGACCACTCATGGGCTAACCAGAGAGCTTGTCATCTGATTACCTAAGAGCAACTGACCAATCAGCACTGGACTTTCCCCAGCCCATTCATTCATAAGAAACAACACTGTGCTCTATAGGACAGTGTATACATAGTTCCTCATTCAGATTTCGCTAGAAGCAGCCGCAACTTACTCAGAAGGGGGGCATTCAGAGAGAGAGAAACTCATGATTGTCACCAAGGGGAATTCCCCACTAATATTTTTAAATAGATTAGCCTGTTCAGGGAGCAGCTCAAATTATCCCATACAAAAGCAAAAAGACAGCTTAAGCCGTCATACCACAAAAAATCCAGACTTGTCTCCTATGGTAGCTCAAGAATCAGTTTCGGTTACTATAAAAGCTATTCCCCCAATAAGGTTCCTCAAGTGACACGTTGAGAAAGCAAAAACACTTAATAATTGGCAGTCCTAGCCACACAAAGCACATATAGCCACATAAAGAGTAATAAACCAAAAAATCACATTAATATAAAGCACATTAATATAAAGGATAATTACTCAAATGATTGGGTTCTAATTTTAACATTTCTTAGACTAGTTATCACAAATCTGCAAACAATTTCTCAATTTCAACATGCGCCATATGATATCCATTAGTAGCCAGAGCTTTCTGTCTCCCCCCCTTGTTCACTTACTCAGTCTGGGTGAAGGAGTATTTCCTGATGGCTGAATGTTGCTTGCATGTGCTGAGTCTCAGTCTTCTCCCTGTCCAGCCTCTTCAGAAGCCACAATCACAGAGACAGAGAGACAGAAAGAAACAGAAAGAGAGAGAGAAAGAGAGAGAGAGAGAGAGAGAGAGAGAGAGAGATCAGATTCACAGCATGTCAGTGTGCCGGAATTACTGCTGGAAAATAAAACAGAGCTTCAGTCAGCTCAAACGTATTACCAGGGTTCTCCATATGATTCCTAGTTTGAAACTCTCTGTTTCTCTTCCTTTCTGTCTCTCCTTTCTGCTCTGTCCTTTTTTCTCTTTCCAGTCACATTCTCCGGCAGCTAATCAGTAACAGTCTTTAAGTGACAGAAACGTTGGTGATAGAAGCTGTAGATGTTAAACCAGAAGTGTTTTCCTGATTCAGCAGAGACCCTTCTGCCACTCGAGCCTGAACTGACTATCACTGTTATCACTGTCATCGGATTTAAAATCCTCTCCCTCCCTCTCTCTCGCACTCTTAGTTACTCCCTCCCTTCCTCTAGACCGTCCCCTCCTTCTCTCTCTCTCTCTCTCTCTCAACCTCTCCCTCTCTCTCTCCCTCTCTCTTTCTCTCTCTCTCTCAACCTCTCCCTCTCGCTCTCTCTCTCTCTCTCTCTCTCTCTCTCTCTCGCCAAGCAGTTATACACTGCAGACTGACTCCCCGAGGTCCTATAGCTGGCTTTGAGGGGCTGAGCATTTCTCTGGCAACCTATCACTGTTCAGCACAGTGTCCTGTTTCAGCGCTCTGAATTGAGAGGTTAGATAGAGGACACCCATTCAGAAAAAAATGAGTATAGTGGGAGGAGGGGAGAAAGAAATAACCTCTTGCAGTGTGTTAGTCCTCCACAGACATCACAGTCTTTCCATAAAACTTAACATCTGTTACGTTATCCGTGGAAAAATGGAAACAAGCAGATTTGTCATTATTCAGTAAGTGATACCAAAGTGAACTTATTTGCACATTTTTTAAAAGCAGGTTATAGAAGCATTTTTCAGTAAACCACTGGGTAATAGTATTATCAATAATACATTGTTAATTATGATTCTACATAGAAAGAGTGGAAATTTGTGATAATCTGGCAGATTTTTCCCCAACCTTCATCCAAATATCATTTTTAGTCTTTATGTCCAATAGAAAAGAAATCTATACCAACAGGATCTTTATGGTTTATGAAAATCCAATAAAGGCATGGCCACAGAGCAAGTTTGCTTTTTGGACAGGTAATGCTATTCTCAGAAGTGGTATAATCTAGCTCATTCCCTTTAATCTCCAGCCCATTCTGCATCTACAACAGCCACTTCTGAACCAAAAGAAAGTACCAAATTTCATATGGGTTCTGGGAAACCTACAGTGTACAAGGGCTTAATGCCATTTTCTTTCATGAGCCCACCTTACACCTGGATTAAATCAGGAAAGAGACAAGAGAGAGTAAGGCAAAAATGACCAATCCACCTGCCTTTCACTCTCTCAGCGGCCATGTGGAGCCACAGCGGCACTGAAACTACTTTTAAACTCCCATATTTGTGTTGTTAGTCACCAGGAGAGTGACTGAGTCACCCCCACGCACTGCTGGCTGGGCCAGGCTCAGATCGCACAAGTTTTGTTTTACCCCTTCAATTCATGGGCAAAATAACCGAATTCAGTCCCGACATGAAGTACACTAATAACAGCCCACTATACAGCGCTGGTACATCTCACACACTCAAACAATTCCTCATACACTCTGATTCACTTCACCAACTCCTCAACCAGCGTCTGTCTTCCAGATCGGTTAGTTACATAAGAGACAGGATAACCTACACACACACATCCACACATCGTAGAAATTTTAGAATTTTATTTTTAAACATCCCAGCTCTACTGTAGGCATTATTTTTGTCAAAGATTTTAATATGTTAGACAAAACCCAACTATATTCCAAAATATTGTTACCTTTGTCTTTTCAACTAGAAAATTAGAAATGTGTATATTTAAAATTAAAACAGTGTTATATCCACATAAACAAATTGATAACACTACACTAACTCTGATAATACAATCATATTTTCTGTGATATTTAATGAGCAAGATGAGCTTACATACTATGAGTATAGATCTTTCTCTCCACTGCCCATTTCTCCCTGGCAGTCTGTGCATGGCAGACGGTGTGTGTGTGTGTGAGTGTACTGTGTGCATGTGTGTGTGTTTGTTATGTCCCGCTGTGTCAGTCTGGATGGTCCAACCGAGCTCACCGCAGCATAGACAGCTTGTATTGAAATAGCGGAGAGGAGGTGGCGATGAATCACACATCGTAACGTGTCAGTGCGTCATTTTCTGCTTTTCAAATTGTGTGCTTGTTCTTGCTCATTTTCTTGTCAGTGGGCTGAAGTTTAGTGACTCAGGAGCTTTGAAATGTAAGTACAGAGCGAGCTGGAGCACTTATTGTTGTTAAAATCATGTGCTTCCTACTTGTTTCATTTAAGGGTTGAATTACTTCCAGAGGAAGAAACACATTGCTCCCACTTTCAGAATTATCTAAACTACCTTAGATATTAGATAATGACTTCTACTAACATACACATGTTACATTGTGGCTTGGGAGATCAGTGACTTAATGGAATATTACAAGGTTCTTCTCTTTCAGGAGGGAAATCATTATGTGTATGTGAATTATTTTAGAATTAAAAGAATTTTCTATTTGAAGCTAGAAAAAAGCTATACATATTTAGGTACTAAATAAAATAGTTAGGTATTTTTTAAAATGATCTAAATGTAT
The DNA here is from genome assembly GCA_028566695.1 of Bagroides melapterus. Classification (NCBI taxonomy): domain Eukaryota; kingdom Metazoa; phylum Chordata; class Actinopteri; order Siluriformes; family Bagridae; genus Bagroides; species Bagroides melapterus. The sequence continues at coordinate 11,199,950 of JAOTRN010000048.1, forward strand.
TTCGTATGGTTACAATTTTGATTTAATTTAGATTTTTTATTTTTGTTATTCCTGTGAACATAAACTTTGATATATAGAATTTGATATATAGAACTTGTTTTTGTGAATTTACTTTTATTTAAATCAATTTATTTTGTATTCTTTATTATCAGTAGGGATTCAGTTTTTTTCCAACATAAAATTTAATTGTTTAGAATATAATGTAGCTTATTGGCTGTATTCTCTGTTAGTTGTAAATTTGTAAACCATGAGAAATAGATTTCTATTAATTAAAAATCAGGTTTTGGAAAAGGTTTATATCAATGTAATTCCTATGCTCAGTCTATTTAGATCAAACAGTGTTTTTTTAACAGGCTGATTTTCTAGGCAGAAAAAGGAATCTTCTAAATAAAACTGGGTAAAACAGGTCAATTTAAATGGTGTTTAGCTTTAAGGACATCCTGATTATAGCTTTAATCTGGGTAGGGTAATATTTCTACCACACTGAAAGACAGGAATGTTGCTATCTTTACGCAAATAAGGAAGATAAGAAGCTCTCACTGGAATACAGATGCATTCCTGAGATTCTTCAGTTGTAGAAGGTGTAAGCCATGGCTGCCAATAGCTCCATAAAGGTAGAGATTAAAGAGACCCTAAGACCCCTTCTGCCTGACCTTTTACCCTCACCAAGAAAATGAATTTCTTTAGATTGATAAAATGGAGACCTTTCCTTAAATCTTATAAGCACTACACAATTTAAATGAAACATTTACACATTAGATCAAACATTTTGTGCCAGCAAACACATTATGAGTAATAATCTGTGATCAGCACCTCAGCACTCACATTCCTTGATATTACAGAAAAATCCTAACCCAGGCTCTGTACATAGTGTAGCAGCCAGCACTAAAAGCAGGTCACTACATCAAAAGTGCCTGGCATAGTGACCATGCATTCAGAAGGAGTACATTCCACTCATGACTTGGCCTGAACAGACTAAGCAATGTAGGAATCTGGACAGTCAGCTGGTGAGGGACGTCAGGACAATAAGGCACTCCCCCGTTGGTCTTAATCAAGCTGGCCTGCTTGGCTCACCCCTGGCACAGCATGGCTATATTAGGTGGCTGCAGAGCTGGTGGTCAGAGAGTAACAGCAGCACTACTATAACGTCATGGTCATACTGGCAAGGCATGACTTCAAAACCCTTATCGGACACAGATATGGCGTGCTTGTATTACATTCCACCTCACACACATGATCACACACCCACAGGCCTGTCTTTAAAAGGCACAAGACCTGCCATAGAGATGCCTTGTAGCCATGCCAACCATGTGTTTGTAGGAGCTGACAATGAGCAATTTGCCCAGCAAATGGAAGAAAGTGTGACCCAGCTAGGAGGATGTGAAACACTCACACTGAGGAAATGGGCACTGTATTAAAGCTCTATTATCATTACTTATTTATAGCTGTGATGATTATCATATACATTAGACTCACATGGATTCTGTTACTCTCAGTTCCAGCAGTGCTGGCTATTAACACTGAATATATATACAGTCTTATTTAAATGATCGGTTTCTATGTGAAATCTGAACACTGATGACAAAACGAGCTTTTAAAAAAGCATAGTCTATTCACACCCAAATACAACACAACTTCAATGATTCATCTCTCAAGCCTCTCTGATATTAAATAACCACCATCCTGAATAATTATATGCAATTAGCATGAATGTTGTTCTGAAAGCGTAGAATCCTTCAGTGGTAAATCAATCAGATAATAGGCAGGGAGTTATGGCCCCTCTTTACTGTCCCTTGTCACCAACGATGGCTGGATTTTGGGTAGGAGTTGGATGGTGGGTGGGAAAGAGTGTGAGAGCATTTAATGGAGCCTGCCCGTCTGCTCCTCCACCCTTTGGCTGGCCCTTTAAAAGGTGTCAGATGAAAAGCAGCTGAGATTGCTGCTCTCTCTCTCTCTATCTCGCCCCTTTCTCTTGAAGCTGCACTCACTTGCTAGCATCCTGCTTTCGCTCGCCCCCTCAACACCCACGTGTTTTCCCTCCTTCTCTGCTTCCCACACACTCCCCGCTTCTCACACGCACTCACTCATTCTCACCCACATACGCACACAAACACGCCTAGGCTGCCGTCCTCCAGCCTGCCGCCTGTGGATGTCTTGGATAAATCAGGATGCAGGACCCCCGCCTTGATTCTCACTGACCCAGGCACTTTCTACACACTTACATCCTGGAAGTGGGTTGTCCCTGCTGCGGCATCAGCAAGCACAGCCTAGTCACAACCTAGTCACAGCTTCCCTGTCCTCCACCTTAGCTGAGACGACGATTGGAAAGAGGGAGCAAGAACAGCAGCCATTCACACCCTCATCCTGGAAGTTCCGAGCGTGCTCTTTATAAACATTCCATTCTCCCCAGCATGCTGAGCAGTGTTTCCTGCTCTCAGGGCCCAACCCCCAGCTGGCGTGCTCCCATCCTACCCAGCCTAGACAAGGGGACTCTTTCAGGCACTTCCTGAAGAACCACCTTCAATTATCTTAGCTGCTGGGCCGGGGAGAAAGTGCTGATGTTATACAATGCCGATAAAGCTCTCTTCGATTCATTCCCCACCAAGCCAAAGTGGCGTAATCACCAAGGGAGAGCGATTACTCTGTTTGGCTTGGCTAGCAGGCCCAAGGCCATTCTGAACAACATAAAAGGTGACAGAGGAAGGGAGAGACGAAGCAAGAGAGAAAAGCAAGAGAGCAGGCTAGAAAAAGAAAAGCAAGGTAAGACAAAAGACAGAGATAACTTGGATCAGATAGTGAACCCCAAGAGAAGGAAAGGGCGGTGGGCAAGATTGAGGACATGTAAGGAAGAATAGGGAACAGGGTACTTTCTTTCTTAAGATGACTGGAGTTCATTTTACCCAGAATTACCATTTCAGAGGTTATCTGTCCCACTCTTAGTTTCTGTTCTTGTGTCAGTAAAGAGAGGAGCCTAGCTCATATCCCAGCAGTCTTCCTGTGCTACTACATTGTCTGCTTTTGCCATCACATGTGATTGAGCATGAAAGCCAGACCTCTGTGATCTGTTCAGTGTCTCTATCAGTGTTGTGTCTGACAAGACACAATGGCTTCTTCACACATATGAGCACCCTCTCATGGAATCCACTGGGATTTTCAATGAATTTTGCTTAACAGATGTCATTCAGCGATCTATAATATACATGCTTGCTTTTCCGGTACTTTCAAAGTGGATTCTCCCTAAAACACAACTCACACTAAGTTATAATTAGTGATATATTCAATAAAGACAAAAAAGCTTATAACTAAACAAAGTTATGAGCTGCTCAATCATATTAAGGCAACAAAAGTCTTCTGCTCAAAGACAAATGTGTTGCCAAGTAACTGAAATAAAGAATTAAATTATGTGACGTCTGACTCATGGCAGTTCCCCTAGCATGTCTAATGCTGCTCTCTTGAATCAACACAAACAGACACTAGTCATACGATGAGCACAGTGGATATGCAGGGATATAAAGAACAAAGATAAGCAGGAAAGCAGGCGAGAGGCAAATACAGAAGAAAGGAGAAGGGTGTGTGGAGTAGAGAGGAGTGAAAAGGAGCAGAAAGGAGACAGATAATGTTCTACAAAAGGGGAGAAGAGAGGAGAAGATGACAAGGTAGGATGATAAACATGGAGAGGAGAGGTGAAGAGAAAGAAAGTGATTATGGATAAGGGGAGGACATGAGGAGCAAGACAAGAGATGAGAAGACAGGAGAGGAAATCAGATAAAAGAATGATGTAAAGAGAAGAGTAAATGAAGAGGAGAGGAGAAGGAAGGAAACTAAATGGGTGGAAAGCAGAGGAGGTGGAAGCAGAGGCTCAGAGATGATGGGTGGCAAGGAGCTGCCCTGTGTAGGACTGAAGTAGGATGAGTCACAGGCTTTCTGCCCACTTATCCACCCACACACACCCAAATGTGGGTGTGAAAACACCGGGCTCAGAGCCTGTGGGCCTTAAACTCAGGACGCGTCTGTCTCTCTCTTCCACTGCCAGTACATGCACAGTTTCTACCCACAAGCTGAGCTTGAGCCTACATTTATGATGTCAGTGAAGGATAAAATAAAATAAAAAATGGACACACAGAGTAATGTGTGGGATAATACTTTTTTCTGCTTTTGGCATGTGTGTATACATTTGTGGAAAAAATCTGGAATTATCTTAAATTTCATGACCTTAGCTAAGTATCTGGACTATTTTGTGACAGAGACACTGGAAGTCCAGACAGAAAAAATCTGTGCCTCAAATGACGACACAAGTAAGAGACATCAGTTGTTTCAATAACTATGGCCATATCCACTAAACTCAATCCTGACATTAAATTTTAAGTAACCTACTTTTTACTTTTAACATGGTTGCATTACTTGTATCAGTCTTACCGTTGTCTGGTGATCCACATACACCAGGACGTGACAGCACCTAGAAGAGGCATGAAAGGAACTGCAATTAGTGATGTATTCCAATGTTATTGTCTCTGTTGTGTCTCTAGAACCCTAATGCAGTGTTAGATGGGAATTTGCAAGAACACTAAGTGACTGAATCCTCTAAGTGACTTGACTATGAGGGATAATTTTGTAGAAATGGATTGGCTTGATAATATTCAAAATGAGACAGATTGCTCATTAAAATATTTCACATTTGTGCGTGTGGGCGATTACTAACAGCTATTCTTCTTCAGGAGCTCACATGGTCTCTGAGGATGAGTGATTCAACATAAAAAAAAAAAAAAAATTTCAAATCATTACCATAACTTCATTACATTTATTTTCAGCTGAATTACATGTATATAACAATTATACTCTTTATATTGAAAAAAAACCCAGATAGTGTACCTGAATTCAAATTCACATTCATGCAATAAGGTTATAAAACACCCTCCATTGTGATTTCAGTTACAGCAGCCTTCTGAACATAATTGACATGAAAATGTAACCATTTTAGGCCTTGTTCCATAATAGAGGGCTTTTTGGTGTGAAAGCAGGAGTGAGGTACTTAAGTGACATATTCTATATTATAAATCACTGGTATTCTTATCATTACGTCAATTGAGGCACTGGATCCATTAGCAGCTCTCTCGGGGGAAATGTGACATGTCTGACAGCACTCATAGACTTTGTAATTGCAGTGCGATCAGATATGGTATTAGCAATTGTTTCACAACTGACTTGCTTTTTGTGTAAGTTTAACTGCTAGGCAGGAGTTATCATGAACATTCTCCCGCAACAGTACACTTTTAACAAAAACGTTTTTTTGGTAAAGGCAACTATAGAAACGTGACAATTTGAGCAATCATTTGCATGGCTCTTTGCAGATCAGAAAATGATTTCTGTGATTTAATTTCTGTGACAACCTTTACAAGTTCAGATATTTTGCATTTATTACTGTTAAAATCATTCAAAACATGAAGTTCATTTGAAAATGCAAGATTTGTTTACTCACATAAACATAGTTTGCTATTTGAGTGAGGACAGTAATAAAAACTGCCACTTTAATTGATTCTTACTTAAAAAAACGTAACAGGTAAAAAACAGTAAGTACTGGCAGCTTAGTAATTCTTATACATTGTACGCATATAGAACTAAAGTCTGCACAAAACAGCAATACATTTAACTTTAGAGAAGGTTATTCATTATATGAAAGTATTTTATTGAATGAACAAACACCCCAATTTTTCAAATTTTTCTATTTTGTAATATCATGCTGTAGCTGGTTACACAACAAAAATGACAGTAGAATAAGACGATATATA
>JAOTRN010000048.1:11209027-11217619 GCA_028566695.1 Bagroides melapterus
TAACAAAACTATTTTTTTCAATGAAAACCAAGCTGGGTTGGCATGATGTGCTTATTAAACATAGTGTTTAATAATATTTTTCATTCACGTTATTCTCAGAAATAATTGCAGTCTGGTTCGTATATGGTATTTACCATGTAATAGCATTATAAAAATGCTGGAAGTTTACAGCAATAGAATCATATTGTAATATCATATTCGTATTATTATATTATAAATAGATCCTGTTAAATATTATATTCTGTCTTGTACAGAGTACACGGTGCAGTTATTATTCTAGATTCATATTCTACAATTATAAGTCTTTTCAGACATTAATGGTAGACTGAGAAGACAAAAGGGAAAATGACCCTAATGATTAATCATTATTTAGTTATGCAAATCAAGGTTCATTTATTAGCAAATATTAATCTAAACTAAAGCTTCAAACAGCAAATACTAAAGCATTAAAATGCTTATGTGGATACTATGACACATATAAGAGGAGTGTTTTTAAATATTTGTTCTCCTTAATGATACTTAACCTATTTTTTTCCAAAACAAAGGCAATGTGACAAACGTGGCCAGTCCTTAAAAGGCTAAATTATAATGTAAGATTTTCAAAAGCATGTGCAAACACATATAAATTGCATTCCCGAGCAATAAACATTATAACTTGTTATCTATGAATGGGGTTGTTTTAAATTTGACAAGAAATTATTTGAATGTTTGTTATATTTGTATGTTTTAGTTGTGTCTTCCAGAATTGTAATTATTTTCTGATTATTGCTATACAAATAATTTGAATGTCGTTATACCAGTGATGCCAGTAAATTCTTAAATACCACCTTATATGCTTAAACGTTAACAGAGTGATATTACAAAAAAGCTTATACATACAACATCAAGACATATCATCTGTTAAATATCTTATGATAAAGAAATCTTCATGTACTGTTTTTCAGTCCCACATCTAAAACTCTATTGCACTTGTATAAGAGGTCTCATTCACAGAGAAACCTTTAGACAAAGACATGCTTTAAGCAACTTTGGCTGGAATTTGTTTAAATGTGGTCTAAAGGACACATTGCACATGTTTAGTTAGACTTGAAAAATTGTAATGAATAACTAGGTTCTATAGACTCTGCTTCATGTCAGTTTGACTAAATGAAATAATTTGTAAACAAAATATATCAGAAAATAAAAATTAAAAGTGCATTATTTTCTTCATTAATTTATTAGTGTATTAATGTATTAGTTTGAACAATATCTAAGCATTGTAATAAATATCTGTGCCATCTGTATATCTATCTGAAAAACTAAATGTACAACGATAGTTTAGAACAGTATGTGAACATGCGTAAAACTGTAGTCTTTATTTTCTAATTAAAAAAAGAATGGAACAAATGTCACTGATGAATTGACAAGTTAAATGCTTTCAGTCTAGTATCAGGTGACAAGTTCAGTTTCTTTTCATTCAGGGGTGGTATGGAATTTTTTCCCCAGCAACCTCTCCCAAATGTCTGAAGAAAAAGCATTTAGTCATCGCTACATAGATCGCCAGTGACCTCAAATACCAAAAAATCAAAAGAATAGGTCAGAGAGCTTCTGATGAACTTTCACCAGTCTCACCATCCTACATTTCTACATTTACAATGTTAGTCAGTAATGAGAGTAACTGTGGATAAAAACCAGTAGTGAATACATTCAAAACCAGAAAATACATAAACCGAGCTATGGCTTCCATTAGCTTGCATTCATTTTTCTCATCTTCTCTCACCATCCTCACCATATTTATTTTTAACATGAAGATTAATTATTGCATTTGTTTTTGTTCTGAATTTAAATAATGTGTGGTTATCAGCTATTTGGATATAAGCACAGATATCTACCCCTCACCTCACTTTCCTGCATTTGAAGTGTCAGCAGCTGTCTCCTAGCACATGGCTTCCATTTTTTCTTTTCATTTTTTTTAAATGCCCTCCCAGTCATTCTGCATACATATCTAAACTGGCTGATTTACACTACTTACAGCAAAGGGACTTTCCTATTTAGCAGCATAAACAGCAGATGTGACAACTGGAATTCAAACATTTCTGCTGATTTCTGCACTAAACTAACACAGATTATCTCATCAATTGCTCAGTTTACCAAATCTGATGCAAGGGAAATATGTTATTCTTGGAGGGGATTTCATGTAACATCTGATGCAATGTATCAGTAAGTCCACATAACTGATATTTGTCCAAAAATTGCTATTTGATGATGGAAGAACTGTCAGTGCCACACATGGAGTAATTCAATCAGTATATTTTTAGCTATTTAGCTGTTTAACCTTAAAATATAAAATATAATAAAAAAAAATCCAACCTGAGACATGAGATATTCATCTGAATCCAACTGAATTTTATCAGGTTTTTATAAAGAAAGAAGCAAGAAACCATACTAACCCCACCCATAACCTTCGTGGTAATATTCACCATGATCAAAGGAACTTGATTTAAGCAAAATATGACACAATTACAACAATTATTTTGTATATTTATATACAAAAATGGTCACAAAATTTGAGCCCATGCTGAATTTTTTTTTTTTTGTAATTTAGTCACACACAGTTGTTATTTATTCCAGTTGTGACACCATGCTGATGGCAAGCCATTAAATGCAGTACATGCCTAATTTGTGTTCATTGTCTAGTTAATGGAATGGAGAAATGGAGTTCAACAAATTGAGAAAGGTTTGAGCTAATTACCCACAATAGATTTTATACAATCAATGAACTGTACAATAACAAATGTTATAGTTAAAAACATTTGCAATATATTAAATAAACAAATAAATGAAATGAAAAGACTCTAGGGCAATACTGTGCGCAAAGATGTTATGAAGAAAAAACTAAATGTGAGTTTCATATTTTCAGCACAGGTATTTTAATGATCTTCAGAGCAACATGTGTTGGTTTTTAATAACTATTTCTCCTCCATAATCATATTAATATTACTGTTAATAAGATCAGATTCCTATGATATTGCACTTATATAATGGATTGCTTGAAAAGCAAGATTTCAAATTAACAGTAACATAAAAGGTTATGTTGGATGTGTGTGTGTGTGTGTGTGTGTGTGTGTGTGAGATAACATGCTTATTTAACATTCATCCATGCTCAAGAACCCCATGAAGAGACATAATGAGACAGCCTTCCTTGTCCTTTATATTCACCCTGTACAAAACTAGACTACATTTCAGACCACACACCATTCAAATCCATCACTGAATTAATCGGCCAACTGGAAATGAAAAATATCTGCAGCCTTGCAGGGCTACAACAGCAAGACATTTCCCACTGTGAGCAGACACCACAGTCCTCAGAGCGCCACAGGTGGGTCTCTTTGTATCCCCTCCTGATGGTGCCCCATTTTGGGAAAGCCCCTCAGCAGCAGGCTGCAACTGTCTCTAACTGAAACCTGAAATACAGGCCTGAGCTCTAGATTTTCCCACTGCACCCAGGGGATTGATTCCCAGGGATCTGAGCTAAACCCTCTTAAATGTCCCCCTGGCTATTGTCTTTCCGTTTCAGATGAAATTCTCAGCATTCAGTATGGGGTCTGGGTGTGAAGGAATGCTCAATGTTTGACAGGCATCCTTACTTTTACATTAGTGTCAGTTCTAGTAGGCATGTTTAATACACACACACACACACACACACACACACAGAGATAGAGAGAGAGAGAGGGGCAAGCTGATGCACACTTACACTTGCACATGCACTCAGTCACCCACACACAGCTACAGCTACACCCCACCTACACAAATACCTATATCCAAACGCCCACACACTCATACACGCACACTCATACACGTACACTCACTCTTCTGGGCAAACTCATGTGAATGCACGTTTAGACACATTTGCACTAAAACACACATCCACCCACTCACACCTGTGTGGAGGCACAATAAGTTTTGCAGGCTAGTGGATCTTTTCTCTGTTCTGGTTTCCTCTGCTTGGGAACAGACAATAAAACAAACAACCATCCCCAATGAATGTATCCTGTGTGCTGGAGCAGCTGAGTTGAGTTTGAGTGGATTAAGGCAAGAGCAGAAAGGTGTGTTTGTGTTTGTGTGCGTGTGTGTGTGTGTATTTGTGTGTGTGTGTGCGTGTATGTGTGTTATATACCTGCTCTGTAACTGCCATGCAACTGTAGAGAACAAAGACAGTGCCAGGTTTTTGTCCCTCCTTCCAATGCTGCAGGCATGCACTCTCACTGACAACAATTAGAGCTCTCTCTCTCTCTCTCTCATACACACACACACACACACACACACACACACACACACTCACACACACCCTGCAACACCCCAGCTTCTACAGCACACTAGCTCATCACTCACACTACACAGTGTACTGAAAACACTTCACACACTCACAAACTACAGCAGTGCCATCCTGCTACTGACTTTTATATGACACAGATTTGCCTACAATATAATCATAATAATTTTAATTTTATAATATAACTTTCCTATGATAAACTTTGTTAAACTAATAACAAAGGGCCTTTAGGTGTACCAACAGAAAGCCAAATATATAAACATGATAGTACCATTTTATTTACTTATACACAAAGACTTTGAAAGAGTTTCGGGAGTTGTTCTTACCTGTACACATGGCTGAGCTTTTCCATATGCAGCCTGCTTTGTCTCTTCTTCTCTTCTCTTCTTTCTTCCCCTTTCTGCTCTTTTGTGTAACTGCTAGTGACAACCTGCAAAATCCTGCTGAAGTATTGCTATCCTCTGTGTGTACATGTGCATGTGTCTGTAAGTGTGTATGTGTTTCTCAGGCTGAGCCCTTGCTGCTTGCTGTGCTTATCTGCATGTCACTGTGAGTGGCTTATCCACTGGCAGTGGGTTTAACTACATAGCATCTCTCCACCCCCGGGGCAGCATAGTAAGCATGCGTGAGCGTGGAGGCTTCCTGCCTACCTACAGCTCTCCATGTCAGCAGCCCCCTACATACATTCATACTCACACACACATATACACTCCCTCGCCTCCTACTTCAAATACCATCATGTGACCAGCCTAATTCAGCAAGCCCTACACATAGGCTAGCCTGTTTTCTCTGTTTTTTTAATACTCTTTGACTCTCTTTAAAAAAGAAAAATACACATTTCTCTCTTCTGTTCAGTATGCAGATGTCTGTTTAAAAGGTGTTTAGGTAAATGCATTTAAGAATTAAAAATATAATAATCACACACAGCATAAATAGTCAGTAATGTAAAATGAAGTGGGCTTTTCTGAAATTTCTTTTGCTTGTAAACCTAAATTGATATGTATGATAGAATAGTGATATGACAGAATATGATAGTAATATATTAATGGAAAATGACAGTGGTTGATGGTTTGTTTTTAATTTGAAAAGGCTACGTATTAAAAAGATGTTGAAATTCAGATAAAATGATAAACACTATACTTACGTCTATTAAAGTAAAAACAATGTAGTTAACAGAGTAAAAGCATTCACAAATGGAATTTAACGTCATGCAACATGAAGAGACTTTAATGCACTGAACAGAGAATTATTGGGTTTATTACGAACATGAAAACAACCAGATACCTGACTTGACTCCTGTAGACTAAATAACAGGATTCCACTAGACATAGAAATATATGTTTACAATAAATTGCCCCATAATGCTGACTTCGTTATTCACAGTTGACTTTGTTAATCATTTTTTTACTTAACACTTGTGTGTAATGTTCACTGTTTCACAAGCATCTGAATGTTGTCATGAAAATCAGCTTTCATTTGACATTTGTTTCATTTTGAAAATCCCCAAAAATAATTTCCCCAAAAGATATACAGGATACAAGAAACAGCAAACATGCCTTTGGTTGACAGTGTGGTCAAATCAAAGGACAGTGGTGCACAATATTTCTGTATGTGTTAAGCAAAGGAGGAGGTGTCTATTTATTCAAGTTTCCGAGAAACTGTTCAAAGCAGTGTTGCTGGTCAACTTACATATCCCCTCTAAATTCTTAGCTTTTCATAAGAAGGCCAGAAATGTGAATCCTGGCTGTTTGAGAGACACATCATTTCAATAGATAAAAACATGATTAGTGTGCAGCTCTGCACATTACTTCACAAGCTTCAAGACACACCTGAAGATATGGCATCAAAACACCTTTACAGAAATGTCATCCATCTCACTGTAAGGGTATATTCAGTGGTTTTTTAAAAAAATTCTCATCTAATTTAACACAGCAATTCCAGTGCAAAATATATATTTTTTACTACTTAGAAAAGCTTGCAACCTGAAAATTAGAACACCTCTGCACCTGCTTGTTTGTACAGTTATCCAAGCAGGCGCAGAGTACATAAAATCATGCAGATACTGTACAGGTCAAGAGCTTCAGTTAATGTTCACAGTGAACATCAGAATAAGAAAAAATGAATGATTTCTGTAAATGTAGCTGTGACATGATTTTTAGTGCCAGTAAACTTTAGAGATCACTCTGTTCCTTCTCTCGGATGTATCATGCTAACTTTAACTGAAGTTGTTGACTTGTAAATGCATGATTTTTTTTTAATGACAGCATGCTCTCAAGATGGAATGGACTCCACTTGTTTGTAAAAAACCTTATGCTGCATTTTAGACCAAATTCATTGGATCTGTTTTTAAAAAAACAAACAAACAAAAAAACCACTCTGTCATATTGTATCATTCAGGCATCAGGCATTCATACTGTGTTATATGTAGCTAGATCAACTGCTTCCTGTATGTAATCCCATGTACTAGCACTTACTTTATATCGCTCTGTTCTTCTTGAACCTCCTTCTCACTGGTTAGGAAAACCTATATACAAGTGAAAAAAAGATGAGGTTTGTGGTTTGAGCTTGTACTTTTCTGAAATCAGACTAAAGCTATATACTTCAAATTGTTTACATTTTTCAAAGATTCATTGAGACTGAGACAGTCCTTGTGCAAAGATGATTGTGGTATCTATACTAATGGGTACAGATTAAAATTTAGAGTACATATTTAGCATTTATAGTTTTAAAATTACAATTTCATATAATTGTATTTTAAATAATACTCAGTTAGAGTATAAATCTACTAAAATAACAAACAGAATAAATAATAGTGAATTATTTTCCACCTGTGCTTGTGGATACTTAGTTCTGTAACATGTATTGCAGTCAGCTCTTCAAACAATTAGATATTTTGATTAAACTAAGCCTCACTTGTCACTAAAGTCACTTTAGATAAAAGCCTTGCCAGATGAATAAATGTAATGTATTAGACAAAACAATCCCATGGATACTTTTATCCATTAGCTTTAGCTGTGCATTAACAGTACGTGGGTGCATGAATAACTCTGGGATTACTTAGTGATGTTTCTCATTAGACTATTTTAAAAAGCCCTGGCAAAAGACATTCATTTATTTACATTCAAGAAACATGCATACAGGTTTAAATTCTATGGTGGTGGGTGTATGAGGAGGAAGTGTTCATACTTCAATGAAAAATAGATATATAGATTAGCTGTATAGATTATGCAGGAGATTATTAGCATCACTCAATGATGTAGTCCTGTCCTTTCACAAACACATCCTCACTCCTCTTTCACTCTAACTGAAAAAATATGCATTTGTTATTTTTAAAGATCACTTCTAAATGAAAAAGGTTCAGTTCAGCTAAGAACACATCGTAATATATCAACCTTATATACCAAATTACAAATCTAATGAAAATCTCAGCTCCAAATTGTATAGAATTAATTGCTAAATCAAACTGCTTGAGAGTGACTTTATTTTTTATATATTTAAGTTACAATTAGTGCCTTTTTGACTGAACAGACTCATATGTTCATGATTTCACTGGAGGATGCAAGATTAGATTTTGACTGCAAATGCTAAAAATGTGTTTAACTGCAGATTCTAAAAATCTACTGTCATTAACTTGTCAGTTGAGTGTCACTAACCAGACTATCAGCTAAATACTGTGTCAACAGGGTTAAGTTTAAATACTGTGTCAACGGGTTTATTAGTAAATCCTATATTTTATATATTTATTCTGTAATTTACCACTCACTATATACACTATTCTGTGCTTTAATTGGATGCTACAGTTTGTAACTCATGATCTTTTATAGATCATCAACAGACTATCAACTTGTCCTTATTGCGATCAGGTTTAAATTGTTCATGTGGTCTCTGTGGATGACTTTTCCATCTTTTTGGAAGGTTTTTATAATTTGACATGTAACTACATTGGCCACCTAAACTGTTACTATTACTTAGAACATTTTGCATTTGATAATATATTGAAAACCTGGAAAAAAACCTAAAAGAGCTCACACAGATTTCAGAAGAACTATACCGACTGAGAAGGATTTCATTAGATGTCATATGATTGAAGCTGTAAGGAAAGCTGTGATTGCTAACACTGCCACTCACTCTAACCAAACTTTTCCCACCAATTCAATAGAAGCTTTGAAAATGCAATTGTTAGACAGTGAATCAGTCTAATAGTGTTACTATTAATCATACATGAGTAAAAAAAAAAAGCACATGGCCTTTACAAAGAAAGAAACTTTGAGAAAAATTTG
>JAOTRN010000048.1:11228596-11241177 GCA_028566695.1 Bagroides melapterus
ATGTTTTTTTTTAATTTTTTGCTTTTTTTTTTCTTTGGCTTTTTTTTTTTTTTTTTTTTGTTTGCAATTATACTGCAAGATTAAAAAACCTAATTGTAAGACCCAAGCTGTAGAGTATTGGGGTCCTATATTCACCTCAAAAGAATTTCTTAGATATATACAACTCTGGTGAATCTAAGCTGCACGTTTATAACAAGAAGAGGCACATCATTTTCACGGAGACCACCTCCAGATCAGGTAGCTCTCCACTCATTCCAGGGAGAGTCAAGCAGAACCATAAACAAAGGCATTCTGGAGAAGAATGTATACATCTCAGTCCTACTGAGTGTTTCACACACATCACTTCCCACATAAATTACACTGAGGCATGATTACCCTCTCACTTCCTCTGTTTACCCTGCCCTTGGTGATAAATGACCATTAAGGCACTTCCCTTACTCGGCCCTGACGACAGATCAGCAGACCAGAGATGGAGGAGACTTCAACAGTTCACAAAATAATCACTCCTCTGTGTCTCAAAGCAATGGAGGCTGCTATAATCTACAGTGTCCCTTTGTGTTATCATATTATAATGCAGTGACAGGATGTAAAGTGCACTTGAATTGATTCCAATCATATTTGTCAGTCTCACATGCAGATGAATGTGTTTAATTAGTGTTTGCATTCAGCATTCAAATATTGGTTGCAGTTGCCAGTCAAAAAAATCTTGTTGCCTGGACTGCAGATATTTGGATAGGACTTGGCAGAGAAAGAGAGAGGATGAGAGTGAGGAGGAGAGAGGCGTCATCTCACTGCCTCTTCACCAGCTGCTCAGCAGAGCTTGGCTCTCTCCTCTGCAGGAGCGAGAAGAGTGGGCTGCTTTGGCAAAGGCACTAGTGAGGAGGGTCAGGGGTATCCTCTTCAGGGACAGCCGTGAGGGGGAGTACATGAGGGGGCTGTGGAGTGGGATAAACTAGAGTGCTCTGAGCAAGGTGTGGAGTTCAACCTAAAAAAAAGAATAGAAAGGTACAGGAAGCAGAGTGCAAAAGATTTGCGCATATAATCTTGCTTGTTTTTATCTTAGCTTCTTGCTGGATGTGCTCCATTCTCAGCCATGTTAATCACAGTGGGCCTCTCGGTTTCACAACAGGATTTACCCCATTTAGCTGTTCAGTTTAGAGCTGCTGGTGGAGCTAGAAATTTAGCTTCAATCAAGTTTTAAATTGGTGTCACTTTATTTCCAGTGGTCACAACACATCATAAATCATGCTGCTTACAAAAGCCACAGACCAAAGCTGAGAGATGTTTGAGTGATCTGCAATGAAAGATGTTTGACTAGCCTTGTTGGAAACTCAGATTGTGAGCTACGTAAACCCAACAGGCCTAGATCCAGGGGCTTACTGTGGAGAGCAGTGGGGAGGCATGCAGTAGGTCATAAATTAGCATCTCTCCTGTCAGTTCAAACTGTGGCCCCTTGCTTCCTCTTTGCCATGTGCTTGGCTAAGAGGACACCATCATCAGGGTGGCTTGCATGAGAACGGTCATTTTTCACACACTTTACCTTGTGAACTGGCTTGGTCAGTATGCTGTGCCAGTAAAAACGGGAATCTAAATTAAATTGTGCCTTCAATTTTAGATTGAATGTATGGTTATTCAAAGACCTAGTGAGGATGTTTTTATCAATAGAGATTTCAGCGCACTTCTCTGTATTTCTCACAAGTGCCTGTGGAATAGGAAGGCCAAATGCCATGAGTGTAAATGTAAAATATAAATCAGATTAACAAGGAAGAAAAACTACATTGCATCGTAGTATGTAAATAAATATACTGAACAAGACGATTACTCAAGTACAAAGAATGTTACATAGATTTGTTCTCAGAAGTGAAGTAGAAATACCCGGAAAAGTTTAAATTCAACAAATGGAATTCAATTTAAAAAAAAAAGCACTGTTAAACATTTGAGGAGATGATTTGCACAACATGCAATATTGTCTGTGCTTCTTCCTGGTTTGTCTTTGAGGATTAGAAAAACATGGCAACACACAATGAGATACTTTTATTACAACTGACAAAATATCTATATATTAGTAATATCCCATAGATTACATTTACAGTGTTTATTGAGGATAGATCCGACTGTGCGAGCAAGTGTGGTGAAAACATGCTCACTGAATACAGTCTATCATTTAATAACACTAAATCCACAGCACATATTCACCTGCACAACCGCAGACTTAAACAGAGCCCTCAGAAAAGAGCCACCTAGTCAAAAGATATCTGCAGCTTGGCCACACACTGTCTTATTGCATTCCAGTGGGGATGAGGAGCTTTGTTTAGTTGTGGGGGACACTCTGATTTATAACCCAGCAGAGGAGCATGGGTATTGAGGGCAGACAGAGTAGATAAAATGCCCATCTATACATCAAAGACTGTGCTTGCTTCATTATATGGGATAGAGGCTTACAGCATCTCATTCTACAAATATGTGGTGCTGGCAAGAGGAGATGCAGCAGGATCAGATCAGTGAGGCCATGAGAAAGGAAGTTCCTTTCCTTCCTAGCATGTCAAATACCTCAGCTTTGTTGGCATAGTGTACATTTCTGGTTTAGGGGTTATGAGCTGCAGCAGAGAACACCTGGCTGAAAGGTGACTCAGAGAGAGTATAATTGCTCTGACATTTATAAATGATTTATGATGAGCTACCTACTTTTGCAAAGAGAAGACATTTTGCATATATTAGTAATCATGTCAGAAACATACTTTTGCTTCCACTTAGTCAGACTCATGTACTGTCAGGCTTTTTTAGTAATGCCACAAGGTGATGACCATGATTATAGTCCTCTGTTTGTAGGTGGCAGATAAACTCCATGTATCTTAACTTGTTTTGCTATGGCAACATTTGTAGGATTTTAAGTTTATAAGATTCATAAGTTTATGATTTAATATGAAATATTTTATTAATTTTTCTAAGAATCTAAAAATGAGCTAGAACAAGATCAAAGGGATCTGAGATTTAACCATTTTCTTACTTTGCAATGAAGATTTTTTTTTTTTTACATAATTTACAGCACAGATCATTCTTTTTTGTTTATCACTTACATACAGTCAAATGTAGTGAAAGCCTGAAAACCATGGCTGTTGCTAAGGAAACTGAAGAGAGGCGGGAGAGCTGGCAGTAGTGATCATCTGTCCCTAAGAGAACTCCAAAAAACACATGATGGATGCAAGATGGGCTACTATTAGCCTTTCCATTTTCATGATATAATAAAATATGATTTTATTACACTTTATTAAAGGTTTCTTTGTTGAAATCAGTAAGTAAGTAACAACATACAGTGTTGTAGGCACCTCTTTTACTGGATATGAAGATACAAGAAATCATAGCACTAATGTGAACTCTAAACTGGAGTGATTTTGATAAAACACTGAATAGTAGACTGAAACCATGCTTGTAAAGTCTTAAAAGAGAAAAGATCTAAGGTGGTAAGAGAAAATTCTGTGTCGGTGTGCCTAAGTGTGTCACTCTTTAATGGCAGCTGAGTGGGCTGCTGTACATTCTTCTTGCCTTATTCACAGTACTAGCGTAGGCGGTTAATTCATGTTTGTATTCAAAAGGTTTACCTAAGAGGGAAACATTTTATTATATACTCTCTTTGAAATCAATGACTAATTGTCTTCTCTCTCTGAAACATGGTCCACTTCTTGATTGTAGACTTCCTCATGCGGGGGCAGGGAAGGTGGGAGCAATGAAGGCGAGGAAAGGGGTGGCAAGCAGCAGAAAAGCGAACACCTCCAGGCTGCTGGCCTTGATGTTTTCACTCTGTGGATTCTTCCCATTCTTCATTTTAGAGAGAAGATGGGCAAAAGGCCAGCTCCTCAGTGATTGGCACATGTACAAGCTGTGGGAGAAAGTTCTGTCATTACAGACTCACACTGAGCTTTTGCTTATAAAAAAAAATACCTTAACAGTTTAACCTGACTCTGTGGCTGCTATTATAAAAATTACATAAATATATATTGGCTTTCTGGTCATTAAAAACTTGATGGATTGTATACTACTATTCAGAGAACAATTTTGTCTGATCTGAAGATCCTGGGAGAAGACGGTTTCACATTTTTTAATGATCTAGACGTCTCTACATCTAAGTTCAAAATGTGATCTCTTTAAGGTTTAAAAATAGCTAAGAATTTCTATGGAGAGCTGGGAAAATTAGTTGTGACTGAATTTTGGCAAACAACCAAGAATGATGTAAAACTGGATTTGACTACTGACTAATACAAATATATTTTTAATAAATTGATATGGAAAGCTTTTCCATCTGCCTTATCTGCCTTTAAAGTCCATGCACAGTAAGGCGATAGTTGTACATGATGGAAACAGGCAGACTCTGCTTATGAAAAAGTCCATCCAGGGTAGCAATTGGTGATGAAGTACTCTGATGAAGCAGATTGCATTTTCCAGTCGTGTTATCGCAATATGATGTTGCATATGAGAAAAAGGCAAATAGAAATAGTTTAGAATAATGTGAAAACATAAATAAGAATTATGAAAATAAGCTGTTTATAGTAGATATTATGCACATACACACACACACACACACACACCTATGGCTGATTTAGAAACAAATTCACTGACATTTTGGGATGTTGGAGGATACTGAAGAATCCAGAAAAACCCTCAAAAATATGAAGAGAACATGATAAATGCCACACAGACTTGAGGTCATATAGACAACGCTATCAAAAATGCAAAATTTAGACAGACAGACACTGTGTTATATATACTGCAATTTATTTATCTCATGTATTAAATATGAAATTAATGTATTACAAGTGAAAATATTTGATACATAGCTTTTGCTTCTTGGCAGTCAGTGTGGTGGTGTCAGTAGTGTTGGAATGGAAACTAAATGTAACTTTCTCCAATTCACTTTTGGAGGTAAACGGATTTTAAAACGCTGTAACTTAATTTCTGTTCTTATAATTAATGTAGAAAATTGAAAAATTTTACCAAACGTTTCACATATTTCATTAAAACTGAAAGTAACTACAAAAATGCACCAGTCTCCATCTGATTCATATACATAACCAGACAAAGACATACACACATCCAGTCCTTAACAAAGAGTGCTGCCCTAACATGTAATCGAATGAAAACTGTGAAACTCTCTCAGGCAGCCACACGGTGCCTACGCCTTAAGCAAATAAACTAGCATAATTGTAATTGCAACTAAACAGCAAATGAGTCACCCATACTGGAGTTGTTAAAAAATTGTGAATGAATGTGACTTTAATGACGTCCTTGCCATGAGGTGTTTTGAGTGTCTTCTGCTTCTCATCCAATGAGAGGCTCATTTAGTATCTGATGGCAAAATAAAAACATATGGTGTTTAATGTACTATGGTACAAGTCAAATTCTGCACATTCCAAAGTGACAGTGCATGCAGGAACGCATCTTGTTTTTCACTCCAGTCTACACATACAAATAAAGTTTAATATATTTCTAATTGATTAGCCCTATATTCAATAGCTGGGAAGAATTGAAAAGTATTTAAAAACATCTTTTCAGTCTAAATACTTGGGGCTGAGCTGTTGCACTTTGTTGCTTGAAATCCACATTAATTTTATAAGGAGGAGCACTATTTCTTATTAATAAGCAAACCTCTACAGATTACCTAGCTGTAGCTCATATTATTAATTCCATCTTGTGGTAAAATTTGTGAGAGAGCCATTGTCTACTAGTACACTAGGACTTCCCCAGCAATGGTAGAACAATTGAGAATTAAGGCCCAGTGACTGACATTAGGTGACAGAGATTTCAACCAGAGAATTCACACCAAATGTAGCACAAGAAAAAGGAGTGGTTTGGATATTACCAAGCTCTAACAAAAATAAATAATAACCTTATTATTTCTATAACAGCAGGTAAATGCATTTTTAAACATATGGTGTTATTTAACAACGAAAAATATATAATAAATAAAGTAAATAAATAAAACTACATGGAGATATTTATTGAATATTGGGGAGAATCTTGTGTCAGTGCTCTTAGTTTCCACCACTGGATAATCCAGGGAACTTTGCACTTTCAGGGCTGTTGCATTTTATTCCTTACATATCATATTCCCCTTTACTAACATGTCACAGGTCCTCAAATAAACAGTCTGTGATTAAGGAGCCAAAACAAACAAAAGATCAGCAGTATTTTGATCACTGAGGTCACTAAGTCATGTGAGTGACTAAGTAGTTTTACAAGTGACGATTACATATGACGTATATTTGTCACTAACCAAGAGGTCAGTGCGGTAAGCTGTGTGGGCATAATCATTTGTGTGTTTCAAGTAACTAACACACACACAAACACACAAACCGCAGAAGGCTAATGCCCTCACATGCCTGAGGCCTCTGTACCAGACAGGCCAGCAGTGGGGCCCTCCAAAGTCAACAGCAGTGAACAAACAGCACCAAGTGGTTGGAGCCACAGTTATCAGTGCCACATATTTGCTGAATAATAGGAAGCTTTGGTGTTCGCAGGACTATAGCCGAGTTATCCTGAAACTCTAAGTCTGAGAAGAAGACCCAACTTTTCATTGGTCAGACCATCACTGGCTGACTAATGTGATCTGTTAGACCTGTAAGAAGTTACTGGTCCATCAACCAATGTTTATTTGAGTGTCATCTGACTGAAATCTAGAATGTATTGAAGCCTGTCAGTCAGAAAAGACTGGTCAAAAAACAGATCAGATATATCTAAACACTTTTGCTGATACAATGACCAAACAATAGAACTTTTTTCTCAGCGAAATACTTTCAAAAATTACCAGGGAATCTGGGTATGTTTACAAGGCCAAAATAAATCTCAAGGTGACTTAGTTGTGGTGTGCTACATGGCATACTAAGGTTTAAACATGTGAAAAAGAGCAAATCAGTTGGCATGGCAAACCACAAGAATGACAGGGAAAGAAAAAGAAAGGACTGCTAAAACTTCCTGCTGACTGTGACAAATCTATCATCTATCACAAAATGAGAGTCAAGGAGACATGTTAGAGAAATGCACTGCAGAGAGAATGCAGGTAAGAGTACAGCAGGCATGCCTTCACATTTTAAAGTACTGCCATTTCACAGCCAGAAGCCCACCATTAACCATGGCAGACCTCATGACATTGGAGATACATGAATAATCACCTGATAGGATGTAGTAGTGTTACTATGATTTAGTTGTAGTATAGTCATTCAAATCCTACTTAATCAACAGTTTTTCGCTGTCATGAATAAAAATATATTTAAAAGCCTTAAAAGAGAATAATAACTTGTTTTTTATTGATACGCACCACATGAAACATTTTTTCATTTTGTTCTTAAAATAGCTATAAATTTTCTAAGGCTTGGCTCAGTCTTGATGATCTCTGACCTAATTTGAAGTGCACAGATAAGATAAAGCTGAATGGATAATTACCATATAACATATAGATACGCTCAACCGTGGGACTTTGGCACAAAGTCAGGATATCTTCAGGCAATTACAGATGAAACAGAAATCTTCATTGCCAGTAGTAAATACTCTACTAATTTGAATGATACAATAAAAGTTTCTGAAAGTTTCTTTAATTGCATAAATTGTTTGATTTAAGGGCATGGATTTGAAAATTCCACATTTAAATAGTTAGTTTATCTGATTCCTTCAGTAAAGGTTACAGCCAACATTTTTGTAACTCATGTGTTATGTCACTGCTTGGTAATTATTTGACATAAATATATAACAAATAGAAGTATGACAATAATCTTTAACCATCTAAAAATGGTAAAAAAATAAGCTTTGCTAAATATCATTGAGCTATCACACACTGAGGGTGAGGAGAAATTGGTGATCAATGGGGAACGGGCTTGTGGGATCCCGCTGATCCACTAAGGATCAGCTGATAAAGGCCAGGACCTATTTACTCAGTGAACGGGAAATGATTTTGTCGCTTGCCTTTTATGTGCTTGTAATCAAATGGTATCAAAGGGCATGCAGGAAAGAATACCAGTGATAAGCGTCCCTCCCCTTCCATTTCACCAGTCAGAGGTCTATTTTATCAGTTCGCCTTGCTTTGAAGTACTCCATAAGACACTAAAGGTGAAATGGTTATAAAGATTTTTTTTTTAATATTGACCAAGCCAAGCTCCACACAAGCATGTTTACGGTAACTATGTATGTTGCTCAGGTTATCTACCTTTCTGGTCAAGACTAGTCTGAACCACTTACAACTAGTGCAACAGCGTGTTTTTGACCTTTAAATACATTAGATATATTTGAATAATACTTAAAGCAGTTCTGAAACACTGGTATTGAAATTGACACTCATTTAATTGTCAGTACTAAACTAAAATTAAATGCTATATTTTGATGTAAATGCTCATTGTTTGAAGTTTTCTGGGTGAAGGGAATACATAGAATCAGAGATTTCCAGGACTGATCTGCTCCAAAAATGATTAAATACACAGAACCCAACCTAGAAACCTAGAAACCGTATTGCAGTCCTAATGTCACTGTACATTATATAATCATCTTTTTATGAAGAGAATTATACACATAAAAATCTTTTTTTTATTCTGTTTATAAGTTTTGTTTAAAACTCCCTACAAAACCCTTTCGGACTTTGCATTAACATCAATCTCAGGTGATCAGCCCACTCCAGGTTTGAACTGGGTCAAATTTATCTCTGTAATTTTCACACAGAAACAAATTTCTGCCCAGCCACAAATAGAGTTTATTTTTATTGTGATTTTGTGATTTTGTATTAGTATGCAAACATACAGGCACATCTTGGCTATTTTTGAGAATATAACATATATGACATCAAGTATGGAAGCCTACATTTTTACTATAATTCTGAAGAGAAGGCTTTCCTGGATATAGAATTCTCTTTTTCACGTATCTCAATTAGTTATAGCGTTTTAATGTCTGGAGACAAATCAAAAATGTTCATTCCAGTTATACTAAAAGTAGCTTTGTCTACCTCTACATTTAAAGCCCTTAAATAATCACTGATTAATTAGTTCTTTTGTGGGCAAAGGCAAAGGAGGACATTTTTCACTTTTATCCTTACATAGAATTTTTGAAAGGTCAATGATTTATTTGTTTGTTTGTTTGTTTTGCCATCATTTTATTTATTATTTCACTTTTTCTGTTGTAACTGTATATGTGTAACTGTTTTTGATATTAAAACTAATTAAATCCAATAAAAAAAAAATATCTTCCCATTTATGAAAGAACACAAAGTGCAAGATAATTGCACAAGCTGTTGTGGATAAACTACATAGCTGTTTTTTTAGGATAGCCATAAACTAATCTGGAAAAATGAAACATTTATTATAACATATTATACCCAATAAAATATACATATACCCACAAATGTTACATGTCTTACAACACCGGAATGAAAGAGTTTTAAACAATGTAAACACCTTCTTATCTTCCTACCTCTTCTTTACCTGTAGACAAATCCTATATTGTGTCCAGATTTAGACATTTTCTGCAATATAATTCTGAAAAACAGGCTTCCCTGGACTCATATATGTTTCTGTTCTACATGTAATATGTCTATTTATACCTTCTTTATTATTTTTTCAATTTACATTTTATAATTTTATACCATCATATCATCACTCATATCAACCTGTCTGATTTTATGTGCAAAACATTTTAATAAATATTGAACATTTTAAAAAGAACAACAGACTTTGCAGAATAATCACACTTAATTTAGTTAGCATTAAATTTAGTTAGCTGAAATGCAGGTGGCATTAACTCGCCAGAAAAAAAAGGTTAGAAATCATCTTCAGACAAGCTGATATCTGTCTTTTACAAGAAACCAAATTATTAAAAAAGAGGACAATAAACTCTTTAAACTCTAAACAGATTTTTCATTTATCAATAAGTCATAATTTCAATACATTATTTTAATAATCCAAAACAAAACCGATCCTCCTCCTCCTCCTCATCATCATCATTATAACAAAGTTATAAGTATCAATACATGACATTAAAATATTCTAATAATTCAGGTCTATAGCTGGAGATTAGAAATGACCCTTTTCTCATCTATTTACTAATCACACTCCAGATGAGATTATTTTCTTAAGTAACTCTATAATCCCAGATACATATTCTAACAAAAAAATTCCACTTGTCAAAATTCATTTGTGTTCAGGATCTTTCCTCCCTGCTTGCTGTCACGATTTTTGTTTTTGATGTACACATACATAAGTGCAGGGTTATTGTGGGGATGGAGGCAGGTTTAAACAAAACATACTGTATATATTTTTAAATAATGTTTATATTTTATAAATCTTGAATTTTGGTGAAATATCAGGCCTAATTAAGAAACAATCATTTTGGCCTAGGGAATAGGAAAGAATAATATGGTATTATTTTTGAATAGCCATTTACTACTTATTTTTCAGGACAGTACTGTTAAAAGCAACATTACCACATGCTTGGAAAAAATTTGCTATATTAACGCTGTTAATAATTGGTCGGAAAGAATGCAAATGAAGTCTCCATGCATGAGCCTGAAGCTATTGTCTGCTGGACATCTTAAAACACAATATGTATTAAACAACATTTTTTAAATAATGAAACTGACAGGGCAACAGAATAGAAACACATTTGAGACACATGAAAATTCCAGGTGTGAAAATCTAGCTGCCTTGTCTGTCCACTTTAGAGATACCCGAGGTCAATGATAATACCAGATCTGAACAGGGTCTTAGTCAGGTTTATCTGCTTCTTGGATCTTCAGGGTATGTGGTTTCAAATAAAGAGCTCCTAAAGCAGCATTTTAAACCCAAACGTGGAATCAGCTGATAAAAATGTCTCTGCCTGCTCTGGTGTAATCATGATGTGATGCCATGATATGTCTAAAGATGCAACTCACTGCACACGGGACAAGATGCAAATTAAACTGCTACTGTACTAAGCCAGTACCTGTGACCTACTGTGGTTAATCCTTGCCTTGACTACAGGCATTGCTGTGCCATTACTCTCATCCTCTTCTTCTTGAAGGGAAAGCTTTACAGCCTGCTTGCTCATCTTTCTCAACAGGGGACTTTTACATAGATGCTGTGACACCTCAATGGTGACAACATCAATCAGATGGGAAAACTGAAAGCTAGCTGCTCTTGACCCAGGGAGGAGAATGTGTGTGGGCTTATCTAATGAGCACACAAGCTTGGCTCCTCAAGCTGATGCTTTGGAGGACATCCACACAGGCTTGAGCTGAAGCTGACTTGGGTTAATGAGGGCTGGCTGAAAGATGCATCCTGCTTTCTACACTTCACCATATTATGTGCTGCTATAACTGTAATGCATGGTGCTTCTTCTGTGCTGGGAAGTCGATTTAGTGTACGTAGGTGACAAACTGACAGGAAATCCACAAGAATGTTATTCACAAGTATTTTGAGCTGTGGATGAACCTATGCTTCAAAGAATTCAAGAAATTAATCGCTAACTCTTCCTAACATATATATGAGCATTGCAGATGTTTTTATAAAGCAGTAGTAGATGATTTATTCATGTTTATGTTAAAAAAATTTTTACTTAAACATATTGCTTTGTTTTTACAAATTAGATCCTTCAATTAGTAGGATGTTTTTTAATTGCACTGAGTTTTGTATATGTTGTTTCAAATTTATCTTTGATGTATCACTTCTGGTTTGTTTTTATTTTGGGAAACCAAGCCAATTAAATTCATTAGAAAAGACTGCAGAGGTTTATACAAACATTAGAAGTGTGATTTCAGGAGACAGACCCACGCACCTCTATTTAAGAACAGTTATGAATTGGAGTGATAAGGAACTGTCAGAGCCAGAATTCACAGACAGTGCTGGCATTCTACGTCTGGGTTTCTGTTTTTCCAGTGTTTTCCAGTGTTTTGGGGGGGTGTAGGGTTAGGGTTCATATTTAAAAATAACAAATCTGGTTTAGGCCATGCTCACTTCAGGTTCAAATCTTAATACACATACAGATACAAAAATGAATTTGATGGGGGGAAAAGTTTTCAGTTTTCCCATCTGATTAATGTTGTCACCATTGGGAGTTTACAAGATTTGTTATTAATATTCTATATGTTATATGTATATATGTATTATTGTTTACTGTGTCCTGTAGCACATAACTAAAACTGTTAGAATTATATAACTTTCCTATTCCTTGCTCAGACTGATTAATGAATGTTTTGCTATAAAGTCCAGTACAGGTGTGGTGTGGGCATCCTATAAAGAAAAATTAATATGTGTGTGTGTGTGTGTGTGTGTGTATACGCATGTGCATGAAAGATCTGGGCATAAGGCAGCTCCCTCCCCACAGCCTGGTTCCCACAGCTGGGCAGGGCTCACTGCAGAGCTAGGGAGGGAGGATACAAGAACCACAAAAGCCCTCAGGAATGCACTTCTACTGGGATTCTGAAAGGGAGCCAGTCCATTCTGTTCAGACCAGGAGAAATTTATCCATCCATTGACTCATATACATATAATACTGTGTCATTTATTTTATGTAATGTCCTACAGTTGAATAAGATGACATGATTGAAATTAATTATATATAATATATAATATATAATT
>JAOTRN010000048.1:11279905-11295202 GCA_028566695.1 Bagroides melapterus
AAATAGAAAGGAGCGAGTGTGACGAAGTTACCAAAAGAACTCCTATTCTCCAGCATGCTCAGTAAAACCTACCAGCCTACTTACTGTACTGCAACTAATGCTACCATGTGACTTTTTTTAAATAAGAGGCTTTAAAAATAAAGATGTGTCTTTGCAGTAAAGATGCATGGGCCTCTGTGAACTTTCCGTTTTCTGCTCGAATTAAAATAAAACAATTTCAGACTATTTATATCTTCATATTGAGGAAGCAATGTACAGCATTTACTAGAATCAGATTTTACTGTGTACATTCACTTATATAAAGCACATCATTCAGCAAATATATAATGTATAAATCCAAATAAGGGCGCAGTTTAGAGAAGGTTCTTACCTTGCTCAATATAGGTCAGAAAGTCTTCTCTTTGACCATTTTCAACTCTGAGTTGTCCATTTGGTGTTTTGGTAAATGATTATGTAGTTGTTGTTTTTTTGTGATCTTAGACACCTTGTGTCTATAAAAAAGTTTTAAAAATGCACAAAAGAACAACTTCATATATTTTATCCAGAATGACAAGTGATTCATGAATCAATTTGTCTTGCTGCAACTGTTGTGCAAATATGTTGCAAAAATCAAAAACAAAATTGGTATGGTTAAAACTGAATTGATGAATCTTCAGATTTCATTTAAATCATCTATTGTTGTTTCTCCTAGAAGATACAAATCATCGCAGGTATAGTTTAAAAAAAATAGTTCAAAAAAATAATAATACTAAAGAAGATCAAATTAAGCTGCGAGCAGCAATGATGGGCCCAAGCCCGGGTGCCATCGCCACCCGGGGGCACCAGAGAACATGTCCATGTAATTAGCTTTCTTCTCATAACATAATGCTGTGGTTTCATGTACCTCACTCAGCATCTCAGAATCATGAAACTAAGCAAACTGACTCAGAACCAGTTGTTCTTTTATTGTAAAATGTTTTGAAACATTAGGACTGTCCATTGTTAAGATATAAGAATATTAATTTTCTTCAATCATGTCCTAACAATGGCAACATTCACAATATCACAAATTCCTTCACAGTTTCACATCAGTCATGTCTTGCTATTATTCTGACTGATTTTCAACTAAATCACATGAAAGAAAGAGACAAAACATTTGATTTCTAAAAGTGAGACACTTCCTGCTGCCAGTTGGTGACGCTATGACCGAGACTCATAGTTGTCATATTGATATGAGCAGCTTTCAATGCTTAACATAAAGTTGAAGTTTGATGTACATATACACAGAAGTTATTAGCCACTTCCTATTTCCTTTAATTCACCATAAGTTTAAGGGCTCCTCACGGCTAAACCGATAGAGATATCAAAAATCCCTTCATAATCTTAGATCCTTGATGTGTTCAGATCATATTGGACCCTGTTTGGTCAAAATCATGTAAATCCCCTAGGAAGAGCATAGCAAATTCCAATGGGTGTGTTTTGAATAAACTAGTTTTGATTGATTTGATGCTGTACACATCCATCAGTTACTAACAACTTATCAGTTCTAGAGAGATTTAGGGGAAAAAAGTATAATAGAACTATGAAGAAGAGAAGCTTGACATGTTGAAATCTTGTTTAACCGTTTTACATTCAATCACTTATGCAACGAATTGATGCCTAAATGTTTTGGGGGTAAAGATTACTTACATGAAACTAGTCTCATATGTTTTGATCAACATGACAAATAACTGGTAATTTATCTATCTACAGTTGTAGACAATTAATTATATGAATGTACAAAAGCATTAACAATTTGTTAAAAGCACCATGAAATTTCTTTAATGATTTGCACAAGTGACTAAATGACGTGGAGGGTGAACAAGTCATTTTGACAATTCTGATTCGAGAAACGCTTCAAAAGAGCATCGTTAATGGCTACATCTGGTGGTCATTTTTAGTACTGCAAGTGAAATGATTTAGTAATGCAATGATCAATTTAAAATGTTGTTGTGAGCCGTTTGAACATCTCAGAATCATGAAACTGAGCAAACTGACTCAGAACCAGTTGTTCTTTTATTGTAAAATGTTTTGAAACATTAGGACTGTCCATTGTTAAGATATAAGAATATTAATTTTCTTCAATCATGTCCTAACAATGGCAACATTCACAATATCACAAATTCCTTCACAGTTTCACATCAGTCATGTCTTGCTATTATTCTGACTGATTTTCAACTAAATCACATGAAAGAAAGAGACAAAACATTTGATTTCTAAAAGTGAGACACTTCCTGCTGCCAGTGGGTGGCGCTATGACCGAGACTCATAGTTGTCATATTGATCTGAGCAGCTTTCAGTGCTTAAAGTAGAGGTTTGATGTACATTACTCAATATACACAGAAGTTATTAGCCACTTACTATTACCTTTAATTCGCCATAAGTTTAGAGGCTCCTCACGGCTAAACAGATTGAGATATCAAAAATCCCTTCATAATCTTAGATCCACAATGGGTTCAGATCATATTGGACCCTGTTTGGTCACAATCATGTAAATCCCCTAGGAAGAGCATAGCAAATTCCAATGGGTGCGTTTTTCAAACATCCCAAAATAACTGACTTCCTGTTAAAGAAATCCCATGACAGGTGGATGAACATCATTTAGCTCAATGATATCTAATTGTATACCGCGTGTCATCCATGTACGTGCAAGTGAATATGAGCTGTGCAGCTATATATCTGACAAAGTTCCAGGGGGCACTGTGACAGCCCTGTGCCACACCCGGGAACCAGTTGCACTGGCCTTTCTCAGAAACATTTGACCTTTATATCTGAAAGATTTTGGAACCTTAGGCCTTTCCAGTCGTAAGATATGAGAAGCTTGTTTTTTTTGCAATTATGTTCTCATGTAAATCGTCGCCATAGTAACATGATTGAAGTTATCAGAAATTCCTTCACAGGTTCACATCAGCCATGTCTTCACATTATTGTGACTGAGTTTGAACCAAATCAGGTGAAAGTAAGGGCCAAAATATTAGAGATTTCTAAAAGTGACACCCTTCGTGCTGCCAGTTGGTGGCGCTATGACCGAGACGCATAGTTGTCATATTGTTGTGATCAGCTTTCAATGCTTAACATAATCCTAAGGGTTCATGTAGATCACTTAACGTATACAGAAGTTATTAGCTACTTCCTGTTTCGTTTTATTCGCCATAAGTTTAAGGGCTCCTCACGGCTGAACCGCATTAGATATCAAAAATTCCTTTGCAATGTGGCATTATCAATGTCTTGAGATCATATTAGCCTGGGTTTGGTGGCGGTTGTAACAATTCCCTAGGAGAAGTATTTCAAATTCCATTGGGTGCGCTTTTCAAACAACTCTAAATAACTCACTTCCTGTGGATTACAACCTTTTTGATCTTTTGAGTATGTTAAGACCCCCAAAAGTGCCCGGAAGGTTGAAAATAAAATAAAATAATAATAATAAAAAAAATAAAAATAAATAATCCTATGGAAAACAAGAGGGCCCTGCGCACTTCAGTGCTTAGGCCCTAATAAATAATCCTATGGAAAACAAGAGGGCCCTGCGCACTGCAGTACTTGGGCCCTAATTTTGCTGTTGTTATGTGATACAGTCAGTGTAGTTCTGGGAATGAAGATTTCATTTATAATAACTGCAATAATCATAAAAAGCTTAGCAGGCATTAGTTTCACTGTGATGAAAGCACAAGATATGAAACTTTGGGAAAATCTGGGCTTAAAATGTTTTTACAGTAGAATAAAGGGTAAAGGGTCACAGTATCAAGGGTTTTACGTGTAATAATTAAAGGTAGTCATTTTGTAAGAATGAGAAAACATGGTGCATTGACCAATGGTGTGTGCATGTGTGTGTTTGGGTTGGGGGGGGCTGTGTGGCTTCTGTGGAAGACAGAGATAAAGCTAATCTATAAAGCTAATCTTTACTGAGAGATCAGAAGGTACTGCACTCTTGAACAGACGCTCCTTACCTGGAGCTCCAGGCTGAGATATGAGGTTTTCTCTTTGGCCGGTTGATTTGTATGCTTTAGGCCTTCTGTCTTTTCTGAGTCAATGTGCAACAGCAGTGGAGAGACAATATTACATTGCTGCAGTTAACATTAATTGGGATTATTCGACAAAAGGAGCACAAAGGTATTTATTCATTGTCACATGTTATTTTATCATTGTCACAGTTTTTGTCTTCAAAACCATAAAATCTTATTTTATTGAATTGCATTTAAAACTTTAAAAATCAGCTAAAACAATATCACAATATTTCTAGTATTAAAATCTATAATATTTACAGTGTGTTAGAAATAAATTGTATAAATTGATGGTGAAATTCTACTTATAGAGTATATTACTTACATGTGTTGGGAATTGATTTTAAAACATTTTTAAGTTTAACATCAGATGAATGTATTTGGTAAAAATCTGCTTGTACTGTATGTCTATAAAGTCTATACCAGTCTTTCAGTGACCTGTAGTAAAATGTTTAGTTTATTTAGTAATTGCTATTTAGAAAGAAACCTAAACTTGACTGGTTCAGTTTTTCTGAATTGTGGTAATTACTTTTAAATGAACATCTGTTTTTCTGTAGCATTGGTCCCACCTATAAAAAGACAGTGTACAGGGAATATGACCCAGGTTTCAAAAAGGCTAAAACAACTCCATGGTCAGGTATTCCATATATTTTTGTAAGGTGGATGTTCTTATTTTAATATGAGTCCATATATAGACATTAAAGACTGTAATCTTAGAAGAACCTACATTTAAGTATGTCTCTGAAACTACTAGAGAATTATGAAATAATTTTGTGTCTACAGGTCTCCTGGGACCCACACTCCGTGGTCAAGTTGGTGACACCATCATCGTCACATTCAGGAACATGGCAGATCATCCCTGTAGTATACATTCACATGGCATTGCTTATGGAAAACAGTCTGAAGGTCCGTATAACTGTGTTTTTAATGTATAAACTAAATAAATGACAATATTATACAGCTATAGTCAGATTATGTATATAGAAAAGTGTAAAATAATGAAATTGTTGCTTTGGAAAGTGCATTTCTCTCTGTGGCACTTGTCCAGCTGAGTAAACTGAAGAGGTGTATTTATTTTTGTCACACATATTAACCACAGTCCGTACCCAAGTCCAAAATGAAGACCAGAAAAACAATCAATCTTTGACTCTGTCTGTTCTGGTATGGACTATATTCTTGTCATTCAGATGATTACAGTGTGCTGAATTTGTAGAAACAGTAAATGGCAGTATATATCTAATGGCAGCTAAATATCTAATCCCTTTATAGCATGGTCAAATATCTGCAATTAAGTAATTATTTACACAAATTTTCAGTAAGTATAGATTCCCAATTAAAATTATGATACGTGTTTGCCATTTTTATACAAATTAATCAGTTGATGAGCCACAAAATTAATGGGAAAGGGTAGTGGAAACTATGCTAAGAATGGAAGTGGATATTTGTGAGCAGCATTGTGGCTTTATGTCCAGAAAGAGCACTACTGGTGCAATCTTTGCTCTGAGAATGTTGATGGAGAAGTACAGGGATGGTACAGGGAAGATCTGCACTGCGTCTTTGTGGATTTAGAGAAAGTGTACGACAGGTGCCGAGAGAGGAGCGCTGGTACTGTATGAGAATGTCAGGAGTGACAGAGAAGTATGTCAGAGTAGTTCAGGATATGTATGAGAGGAGTATGACAGCACTGAGATGCTGTAGGTCAGACAGAGGAGTTCAATGTAAAAGTGGGGCTACATCAAGGATTGTCTTTGAGTCCCTTCTTGTTTGCTATAGTGATGGACAGGGTGACAGATGAAGTCAGACAGGAATTACCATGAGTGTAGTGAGACCAGCTATGCTGTATGGGTTAGAGACTGTAGCAGTGAGGAAGAGACCTGAGGCAGAGCTGAAGGAGTTGAGGATGTTGAGGTTCTCTTTAGGAGTGACGAGGATGGACAGGATTAGGAACGAGCAAATCAGAGGGACAGATCAGGTCGGCTGTTTTGAGGACAAGGTCAGAGAGACTAGATTGAGATGGTTTGGACATGTACAGAGGAATGAGAGTAGTTATATTGGTAGAAGGATGTTGGAGATGGAGCTGCCATCTCCAACATCTCCATCTCCAAGAGGTTGAGAGGAAGGCCAAAGAGGAGATATATGAATGTAAAAGAGGACAAGAAGTTCATTGGAGCGAGAGTAGAGGATGCAGAGGATAAAGTTAGGTGGAAACTGATGATTCATTGTGGTGACCCCTAACTCGGAACAGCCAAAAGTTGGAAAAGAGGATGTTTGTATAAACAGATGGAAAAACTAACATTTGATGCTGCAAATCTTTAATCCTTTAGGATCATTGTACTTTGACA
This sequence comes from Bagroides melapterus, assembly GCA_028566695.1. Lineage (NCBI taxonomy): Eukaryota > Metazoa > Chordata > Actinopteri > Siluriformes > Bagridae > Bagroides > Bagroides melapterus. The sequence goes on from JAOTRN010000048.1 coordinate 11,286,267, forward strand.
ACACGTCCCAGTTTGAGAAACAGGATGATGTCATAAATCCTGGCAAAGAGCATACATACTACTGGGAAGTAACTAAAGAGGTGGCCCCACAGGATGCAGATCCCCCATGTATCACGTATACTTATTTCTCACATAATGATATTGTCAAGGACTACAACACAGGCCTGATTGGTGCTCTGCTAATTTGTAAGACTGGTATGTTTATTTTTTCATTATCCTCATTATTATATATAATATGTGTTAGTTAATCAATACTGTACAGTGCTCTTCTCTTTTGATGGTCAGATGGACTGGATTACCAAGGGGTTACAGATAACACTGTTTATGCTAAAGCTCGCTCAGCCTGATATGAATATGCCTTTTACTCCACAGGCAGCCTTGATGAGTCTGGAAATCAGGTTCATTTCCATCAGGAATTCACACTTTTGTTTGGAGTCTTTGATGAGAGCAACACCTGGTACAGCACAGGGGTTACACCACTTAAAGAGAATGTGAAATACACAATCAATGGCTTCACAAATGGCTCTGCCCCTGGTAAGCTGCTTAATTTTTTGAACTATGACAGAATATCAATGCCTTTACAAGTTTTATGAGTTGTCTTGCTTTATATGTTGCTCTCTTATAACATTTCTCTTGATTTTCTCCAGAACTTATTGTGTGTGCGCATTCCAAAGTAACCTGGCACTTAGTTGGTATGAGTTCTGAGCCAGAGCTTTTTTCTGTGCACTTCAATGGCCAGGTTCTACAGCAGTATGGACACAAGGTGTCTTCAATTGGCATTATCAGTGGTACAGCTACCAGTGCAGAGATGGTGGCCAACTACCCTGGTCGCTGGCTTCTGTCTTCTCACATTAGCAAACATATAGAAGGTAAGACCTAGTGACACAACAAGACTAGATCTAGATGTTCCTTTGACAGCACCCCATACATTTATTTTATGTGTCTACCTAATAAAAATTGTTTTTTACTTTACTTGGTTGCTTTATCACATTAAAGGTGATATATGATCTATTTTGTATTTTCTTGATTTTGTATTCATTAAAAACATTTTTTTACAGGGGTGTGTAGATTCTTTTTATTATTATTATTTTATATCCACTCCAATTTATAGTGCTTTGCTCCCATCCAAAAAAACAAAACCTTAGAACTTGAATGACACATTTACTTTAAAACTAAAGCTAACAAGAACATGGCTCCTTACTTTATTTCAGCTGGGATGTATGGCTTTCTGGACGTTAATAAATGTGAAGAGTTTGCTGCACCGAAGCGAAAGCTTACCATTCAGCAAAAACGAGAAAGTCAAGAATGGATTTACTACATTGCAGCTGAGGAGATCATTTGGGATTATGCCCCAAATTTGCCATTTAATGTGGACAAGTACATGTCAATCATAATTAAACATTGTCCAATCCCCTGTGTTAAGTACGCTTACAGATGTTTGTTTCTTCTCACACAGGGATTTTCGATCCACGTACTTAAAACAGGGAGCAGGGCGAATTGGTAAAAAATATAAAAAAGCTATGTTCACTCAGTATACAGATGAATCGTTTAATGAAAGGGCAGAACAAAAGCAAAGGAAGAAGGAGTTGGGAATTCTTGGTCCTGTCATCAGAGCACAGATCAGAGACATAATAAAGGTAAAGGAGGGAAAAATTTAGAACAAGAATACAAAATCATAATAAAATCATGCCTTGTGACTCTGTTGGTGTCCTTTCTGATCAGCAATAATGATGCATATTATTCCATGTTCACAGATTGTGTTCAAAAACAAAGCATCACGTCCATACAGCATTTATCCTCATGGATTAACCATCGATAAAGCATCAGAGGGAGTCTATTACCCTGACGGAGGTTAGTAAAATTTCCATTTACATCTTGTCATATTCTAAAGTCTTTTATTTTAAATGATCTGTCCATATCTTTATGTCAATGGTGTGAATTTTGACCTTACACTGCACAATGCTCAAACTCCAATGCTGAGTCTGGGCCATATTTATCCATCTTTTAACATACATGGGTGTAAATGTTACAAAGAGCATAAAATTTGTGTGCACAACACAGGTGATGTGCATTTAGTGACTCCCACAAAACACCATTAAAAATTAAATTGTCAGAAGTGGAAGTTTGGTATTCCCCTTTAGACTGATTGTTAAACAATAATAAAGCTCTGAATCTTTACTCTTGATGTGAATCCTGCGTTTTGCGTATGGATACTTCATTTGTTGTTAAAATGGATAAACCAACACAAGACTACACAAGCTGTCTATGGGGGAAAAGTCATTCTGAAGCTAAAAAAGTGGGATATCAACCAGACCCACTGAGCAAGACATTTAGCAGATGCCCTTATCCAGAGCATCTTACCCCATTTACACACTGAGCAGCTGAGGGTTAAGGGCCTTGCTCAGCAGCCCCATAATAACAGATTGGTTGTTCTGGGATTTGAACTACAACAACAAAAAGTTATCACAACCCACTGTTCAATAATACTTCAAGACACTTTGTTACTTTCGATCAATTTCGATAAAAACCACAAGATGCAAACCACTCATCAGCAAGTGAAGCCAATCAGTCAAAGTTTACATTAGGTAGTCTTCATTTTACACACAAATAAGATACAAATGTCTTTCCACAATTATAGATATCAGAAATACACTTATTCAATTCAATTGAAATTTATATCTATAAAGCTTTTAACAAGGGACATTGCCTCAAAGCAGCTTTACAGAACAAGAACAATGAGCACTATGGCAGGGAAAAACTCCCTTAGATGGAAAAGGAAGAAACCTTGAGAGGTACCAGACCCAAAAGGGAAACTCATCTGGATTTGGGTAATACTGAACGGTGTGAATTATAATTGTACCGTCCAACAATTGTGTATTGATTCGGAGGTTGTTGTCCTCAAGACCACATGTAGTTGTCATCTCTAAGTGAATTACATTACTTATGAATGAATTAATGAATTATTTGTATCCAGCTTGATGAATACTGCCCAAAGTTTTAAAAGGGTATAAAGCATAAATGATCCATTTTTATGTTTCTTATAATCTAAAAGGGAACCAGAGCCATGCAGTGCAGCCAGGGGAGACATACACATATGTGTGGCGAGTCATTGAGGAGGATGAGCCATTAAACAGTGATTCAAGGTGTCTCACCAGGATGTACCACAGTGCAGTGAACACCCCACGAGACATTGCTTCAGGTCTTGTTGGGCCACTTCTTATCTGCAAAAGCCAGTCCCTCAATACCAGGAATGTCCAGGTAACTCATTGTAGTGTTTGTTCTATTAATTTTGTTTCTCACATGACATGCATTATTGATTCATCTGATACTGTGTCAGTTACAAAACAGTTGCTTCATTTTTTAGCTGAGGGCAGACAAAGAGCAGCATGCTATGTTTGCAGTTTTTGATGAAAACAAGAGTTGGTACCTAAATGAGAACATCCTCACATACTGTGGAGATGCAAAAAATGTAAAACCAGATGATCCAGAGTTCTATAATTCAAATGTTATGCACAGTGAGTATCTTTGTATGCAGAGTAATTATGTTTTTATCAATTTACTTATTAATCATCAACAGTTAATTATCCTTCACAGCAATAAATGGTTATGTATATGAAAGTGGCCAAGTCCTGGGGTTTTGCAATGGTGAGATTGCAACTTGGCATGTGTCTAGTGTTGGGGAACAAGATGACATCCAAACAGCCACATTTTATGGACACACATTTGAACTAAACAACAGAGAGGAAGACATCCTCAGTCTGTTTCCCATGACAGGAGAGACGATTTCCATGAACATGGCTAATGTTGGTCAGTATGCCTGAAAAATTTGACATGTAAATGTTATTTAACATTATAATTTATAAATGTAATTTAAAGTAATTCAATCATTAATATAACAAATCTAGGTCTATATATAACTTGAAACTGACAAACATAATAATAACTAAACTAATTACTGAATTTAATGAAAATCAGACATTGCTTTTGAATAGAAAATAAAACAAACGAAATTAAACTGGCTTGAACAAAAATGATGGTACTCTTAACTTAATATTTTGTTTCACCACTTTGGCTGTGACGGATGGTGAGATCTGACACTAATGTACCTTGACATAGGAGTTCACCTCTAATCTCTTTGGAAATTGTTCTAGGCTCTTTGGTTACCATTCTTATTATTTGTCTCTTCAATTTGTCATCAATTTTCCTCTTGCAGCCATGTCCAAGGAGGTTGGCAATAGTGCTGTGGACCTTAAACCTCTAAATAATATGTACACCTCTATTCACAGGAACATCTCACTCCTTGGAGATGGTCTTATAACCTTTACCTTTATGTAAATGATACCATGATACCAAACAGCACAGTGACTACTTTTCAATTTTTAAATAGGCAGACTGACTGATTAAAATTTTTAAGACACCTGTGATGCTAATTACAGGACACACATTAGTTTAACATGTCCCAAAGGTCAAATTATTTTCAGTCTTTTTTAAGGGCACCATCACATTTCTCCAGCCCAGTTTCATTAGTTTGTTTTAATGCTTCTGTTTTTCTTTCTTTAATGGAAGGGTACCAATAATTTTGTCCATGTGTGTATGTTGTTTTGTTTTTTAAAACTTACATTATTCCATGTAGTATGCAATTAATGTGTTTGTATTAACAAGAAGTTGACAGTTATGTACTACAGTATAACACATTTTTATTTCTCTTTTTTATTATCCCTTTTGGGGTTTTTTTAGGAGTTTGGCTAATGGCATCACTGAACACACATGAGACCCAAAAAGGATTACGAGTGAAGTTTAAGGATGTTGAATGCTTCAGGGATTACATTGTTGAAGAGTCTGACGATTATAATGATTATGTACAAGAGAAGTATGACGTGTGGAAACCCATAAACGAGACATCGATAAAAACTGAGAAATCAAAGCAAATCACAAGTAATGAAATTGATATAGAGACTGACGACTATGCAGCAATTCTTGGATTAAAGTCGCTGAATAATACAGGAGTGAGTGATATGGAACCGTTAGACCTTTCTATCTTAGATACTACTGATGACACACTGCTTTCCGCTGATGTGAACCAAAACATGTTTGATGACAACAACCTTACAACAAAAGCTGTTCAAAATGAAAGCACAACAGAGTCAACAAACAAATTAACTCTGGAATCAGCACCAGCTAACTCCATAATCAATGAGAGTATCAATATCACCACTAATCCTAGTAATATCACACCTCTACAAAATATTGACAGGGAAATCACCTTAGAGAACAGCCAAAACACATCATTAGTAAGAGAAGAGAGAAATCCATTGCTATCAACCCAAACAGTAAGTGATACAGAGACACAGACCCTGGATTTACTGCAGAGCTCTGTGGAGGTGGTAGATGACGATGACAGGTCAAGAGACAACATATTTATTTACAGTGTACCTGCTCTTAACTCTCATAATAGTATTACAGATGTTGATGATATGAAAGATTTTGTACTACTGAATCATGATGAACGGATAGAAACAAATATGCATTTAGTTGAGTACATCTCACCTACAGAGACTCCTAACAACACCATTGTGGAACTGTTGGACAATAGCACCCAAACCACAGGGCTTCAGGACGGCCAAGAATTAAATAATACAAAGATGAACTCATCATTATTTGAAATGAATCAAGATTTGAATAACCCCAAAGTTTCCTTAGATATTACACAGAATTCTACCCAAATGGAATACGGAATTTCAGTGCTAGAAGGTGAAGAATTAAATGGCACCAAAATGGAATATGAACTTTCAGTGCACAAAGATGAAGAATTAAATGCCACTCAAGTGGAGCATGAACTTTCAGTACAGGAAGAAAAATTAAATGCCACTCAAGTGGAGTATGAACTTTCAGTACAAGAAGAGAAAGAATTAAATGGCACCAAAGTGGAGTATGAACTTTCAGTACAGGAAGAGGAAGAATTAAATGGCACCAAAGTGGAGTATGAACGTTCAGTACAGGAAGAGGAAGATTTAAATGGCACCAAAGTGGAGTATGAACTTTCAGTACAGGAAGAGGAAGAATTAAATGGCTCCAAAGTGGATGGTCTATTTCCATTTCAGGAAGATAAAAAAATAAATAACACAAAACTGGACTCTGAAACTTTAATAGAAGAAGGAGTAGAATTAAATAGCACCCATGAGGTATTTTCGGTGCAGGATGAGCTGATTCACCTGGAGGACCTCCCCTCAGACATTCAAGAAACCACCAGCACCAAGCTGGATTCCAAAATTTCCAATAAAACTCTGTATGATTCTGAACCATTCTTTCGGAGTCAAAATCCAGAGAAAACAAACTTCACTCAGAATGTTACCTTGTCTTCAATAGTTCCTTTCACTGACTATGCACATAATGAGACAATGAGATTAAAAGGCACCAACCTCTCCACATCAGCAGAAGAGCTTAGTTCAGAGAGCCTTGAGAATACTTCCTTTTCTAGTGCCATTTTCAACCATTCATCACCAGAAAGTAAATCCTCTAACACTACTCTCCTCCTAACAAGCAGCAGTTCAGAGCCAATTATACCAGATGTTGAAAGTAGTCTTGATGAAGTGGTCATTTATCTAAAGGACAGCAACAAAACTATGGTCATTCTCACCACACCTTTGGATGCACAAGTAAAGAACTTTAGCTATGAAGGGGAAAATGAGTTTGTGCCAATGGAGTTCCCAGATCACATTAACAAATATATAACAGACAAGCAACCAAATAGTGTAGAAGAAAAGAAAAAAATACATCTAATAAGGGTGACACCAATGAAAGGGTATGGCATGAAGACAAGAAAGAGAAAAGAGTACAAACCACAAGCTCGCAGTGACATCTCTCAACAAGGCTTCTCTCCACGGGGTTTTGCTCCTTCACAGCTTGCACCAAGGACTACCCAGCCCAATGATAGTGAAGAAAGCATGATGCCCAAAGCCATAGTCATAGGCATTCCCAGGAATGACTTTAATGAGTATGAAATATATGTTCCTCATGACCAGAAGGGATTGGATTTTGATAACCTCCCTGATTACAAAGAAGAATATGAATATGTTGAATACAGAGACCCATACGGCAAACCAGCTCAAGGAGAAACTGATATACTTGATGAAGTAACTAAATATTCCTTGCAAATGGCTGGCAGCAACTCCAGGGTTTACTTTATTACTGCTGAAGAAGTTAACTGGGATTATGCAGGCTATGGACAAAGGTAATTTGCTTGATAACAAAGGTAACATCAACTGGGCAGCTTGTCCATTTTTTTTTATCCAAAATATATTGTCTTTGTAACACTATACTGAACATTTATTCCACCTACAATTTAAAGTGTAATGAGATAAATAGTAAACTACATTGACTACATTTTTGTACTGAATTACATAAAAATATTTATGTAGCAAATAATTGAAAATAAATGAATACAACAAGAATTGGTTAAGACAAGTTTTGGATAAATTTTGAATATTGTTCTGGTAAATTTTAAAAGGTTTTAAAATTCAGGTTTACAAATGTCCAAATTTTTTATTATGTGTTTATAAAAAAGACACAACTTAAAATCAGCAAACATAAAAAATGTAGATCATGTTTAAAAACATTTTACAAACGGTGTACCTTAAGGTTCTTTTAGTTGAGACAGTACATTGTTTATTCTGTTGATCATTAAAAGGAGGGAGGATAAATCCTCAGTGAAGGAGAGGCCCACACTTTTTAAGAAAGTGCTGTTCAGATCATATTTGGACAGCTCGTTTACAACTCCAGACACACGTGGAGAAGTTGATGAGCATCTTGGCATCATGGGTCCAGTCATTAAGGCTGAAGTTGATGAAACCATATATGTAAGATCTGCTAACTGAACAAAATATGACTACAAATTGATCATTTAAATCAACATAAAAGTCTAATATGAGTCTGTCTTTCCTTCTAGGTAGTCTTCAGGAATCTTGCCAGCCGCCCATACTCACTGCATGCAAATGGAGTGGCATATAGCAAAAATATGGAGGGGCTGAATTATGATGATAGCTCACCATACTGGTACAAGTGCGATGATGAAGTTCAACCCAATAAAACTTTTACATACATTTGGACAGTAAATGACAAAGTTGGGCCATCAAATGGTGAATCTGACTGCCGAATATGGACCTATTACTCTGGCGTAAATCCTGTAAGTTTAAATGTGAGACTGCCTGATAGCTACCATGTAAAGCATTTTTATATGAATAGAAACTCTGAATATTATTTATACAGGAGAGAGACATCCATTCTGGACTGATTGGGCCTCTTCTTGTATGTAAGAAGGGCACCCTGGCTAAAACTCCAGTATACACACAAGAATTTGTGTTACTTTTCATGACGTTTGATGAGAACAAGAGCTGGTACTATGACCAAAACTGGGAGATTCTCAAGAAAACAAACAGAAGAGCAACACTGGACCCAAATTTCAATAAGAACATCAAATTTCATGGTATTTTGGAGCTATTTAGTTTTTTTTTTTTGCTGTTTCTCTTAAAGGCATTGAGAATTACTATGAATGAATCAACTCTAGACTAATATGTTAACATCTTTTTTCTGCACGTTCAGCTATCAATGGAATTATATACAGTCTTAAAGGACTCCGCATGTATGCTAATCAGCTGGTAAATTGGCATCTTATAAACATGGGCTCTCCAAAAGACTACCACAGTATTCACTTTCATGGCCAAACCTTCCTCATGAATGACCAACATCGTCAGGGAGTATATCCACTTTTACCAGGTTTGCATTTTTTCTTGTTTTGTGTTGTTTACATTTAAAATGTTTTACATTTTACACGTACCCTGAAATTAGTAAAAAAAACAAAACAAAAAAAAAACATTTTTTCCTTCCATTTCTGGTGCTGTCATGCAGGAAGTTTTGCAACTCTGCAGATGTGGCCATCA
>JAOTRN010000048.1:11310781-11322276 GCA_028566695.1 Bagroides melapterus
AGGACTACTGTTTGACTACTGTAAGCATGGTTTACTGGTAAAGACTTTAACCAGATAAACCATAGTCCAAGGAATGTACAATCATCGTTTGGCAAAATCAGCACAAGCTCATCAGCATGAGTAGTAAATGTAACTGTAAATCGGTTGTGAAGAAATCTTAAGAGGATAAGCATCCCCAAATATGCTTTTATTATAAAAACAAAACACAAAACCAAGTCTGCTTGAACTAAACAGCTTTGCTTATATTGTGGAAGAGTGTCAAAGCTACAAGGCAATGGAGCTGGATCCAGGTAGCTGATGACACAATTGAAACGACATCTTATAAATGTCTTAAATTAGCCCACATTGTGTGATTTGTTTTTCAACATTTTAAAAATTCAACTTGTTCCGCTAAAGCAAGCAGTCACGTGTTTTTGACGTTGTTTGCCTTTGAATGGGAAATGGCTTATACTTTCATTTTGAGACAATACTACCCTTTAAAAATATGTACGTTGGACTATACACTAAGCACTATATACTGGACCATCTATCATTTGAGACACAACTAATGTCTGCCCATCTGAATAATAATAAATATAAACCAAAATTTAAATTTTTTATCAAAGCCATTACTTTTAAAATAGGTTGTAACAGAACAGCTAGTATCTACTAAAAATGGATGGATTGCGAGGACCTTCCCATTGACTGATGACGCTGATGCCGTAGACAGCAGAGACACTGCTGCCGGAATGTGACAAAGAGCACAGGGAGAGAAAAAAAGACAGCTGAATTAAGTGAAAATAAGAAAAGGAAGAATGGGGGAAGGAGGTGAAGTGACGCACCAGGCTGCTCATCCAGAGTCATGGATCCAAGCTGTTTGTTTACTGCAGACGAAGGAGAATCTGGAACACAAACAAGACGTTCTAAATAAGCAAATAAAAATGAAAAAAAAAAAAAAAGAAATGAGCAAAGAAATGATGAACCTGGGGTCGATACTACAGATCTATCACACACAGCCATCATACTGTAGCACAAGCAGAATTATAAGAAATTATAAAAAAGAAATATCCTGCAAAATACAGCTACTGAGTAGAAAGTAAACATTTAATCACTAATTCTATCCACAGCGTATGCTATGATGCTTGACAGCAGGCCATCAGCTGATTTCTACACAGACGTCTTCAGCAAAGTCAGAACTATACTACAAGACATTAGAGAAGACAATAGTTTCATTACTAACATTTTAATAGCCATATTTCTCTCAAGGTGGAGTTTTGTAACCTTGCAGTTTCAAAATTTAATATAATTTCCATAATCCACAGCAGGTGAAATTTATATAAACTTCACACATAATAGGAGAGTCACAGATACTTTTTTATTTTATTTTTTTTAAATCTACCTTCCACCTTAATTCTCATTGCAATTTTTCAGCATCCATAATAATAATCCTTTAGGTCAACCACAATAGAGCCACTACTGAACATGGGGGCCAGATGGATGACTTTACAATAGTTATTAACTGGTTTAAATAAATTCCAATCAATCTACTTCTGTTCTCCACATGTATTCACATAGATTCTGGATAATGACAGCAGCTCCACCACAAAATCCTTACTGAAGCACACAGGGCAGCAATATAGAACAAACTTGATTGAAGTAATTTGATTTTAATTTACTGAATCCACATAATTCCAGGAGCTGAGTGGTGTTGGGATATGTATTAGGCTTAGAGTAACTGTGCTTTGTGCATCACGAAGACTTCCTTCAAATACTAAGGGCCATTCACAATTATTTTATCCTGCACTCAAGCAGCACACTGAAGCCAAATTCTTGTGAAAGGCATGGATGGTAACTGAGGCTTTACTGAGGAGCTAGTAAATAATGAATGTGCACTGAAGAGCAGCTGAAAAAACACAATTCACCCATCTTGGCCTACCACAAAGATCTGCTTATAATAGGCAGTGAAATATTCATGTCATGCAGAAAACAGCAGCAGCATCACAGCTAAGATATTCAAACAACCCTGCAAAGAGTACCAAAACACTCCAACACAAGATTAACGGCTCTTGAGCATAATCAATAAGTCTCCATGATAGAGATATCTCTAATAGTGTGACTGAATGTGTATACGGTATAACGTTTCATGGAGTACAGTGCTCCAAAATTCTATAGTTAGGCAGCAAACCAAAGCCATTAGAAAATAAAAAGCTAGCAGAGCTGTGAAACGTTAGATGGAAAGGGGCTGCAGCAGGGCAGGGTTCATAGCTAGCTAGTGAACATGGATTGTAACCTGCTGGTGGGTGGGTCTGTGCCTCAGGACCCTGGGCTCGACTGTCTGAGGCTCGAGAGGCAGAACGCTGGCCTTGCCCAGGGGGGTCAGCCAAAAGCAGCAGCCTCTGCAAACGCCTACACACTAAACTTACCGGGAGCCTGCGGGGACCATATTCTGGCAGAAAAGCAAAGATAAAAAGATCAGGAAACGTGGAGGGAGGAAAAAAGGTAGTGCAGAGAAAGGGCAGAGAAAGAGCAAACTATAGATAAGAGGCACAAGAAACCAGTAAAATGCAAAAGAAAAAAAAAAATAAAATAAAAGATAGAAGCAGCAGCCTTAATGATATCATACAAACTGTACTGGTGACCTAACTATTCATGCACTTTGCTTGCATCACAGACAAAAGTAGACTAAATATGCAGACAGATGCATACCAAGCCATGATTTCCCCATTTTAGAACTAAAAAAAAAACAAAACACTTCTTCCTATGATGAAGTGTGAAAGGAAGAAGGATATTTTGTAAGACTACAACTGCTTTGGGGTGGATATTTGAGAGTTTCACAACATTACCAATTCTTTCTAGCTGCACTAGAATACACTGATATAGTCTATAACTCATGAGCTACTAGGAATGGTTGATGGTTACCGTGCCGTACTATGATGTGCAAAATTCTAACAATATTTCAATTCTGTAAAAATTAAGACTCTGATACAATGCTATGAAATCTTAATCTTAAAATTGTGGTTAATTCGCTTTATCATAGAGAAAATTCAGCGCCACGGCACAATAGTCTTTCCCATACTTATTTAGGTCTTTTTTTGCATAACAGCCAGTCAGTCTTTTTACACATCATTGTCTACCTATATTTGTCTAATTTCACCATAGAATTGAGGTTCCAGCAGTGGACACACTGTTAACACTGTAACTGATTGAGGCTGATTTGAACATCGAGCTTCAAAAAGTATGTGAGACTTATCAACTGTGTTTGTGTACCTAAAACAAATATTTAGTGTAGAGACCATGTGATCAATACTGACATGCAACAGTGATGAATTGTCAGTCATGGCATTCTTACCAGACATTACAGGCTCTGTGGAAGGGGTAGGTGTGGCTGACCTGGTGGTCATCACCTCAGCCTGGCTCTTCTGCTCTTCTGAGTCTGGAGAGGACAGCAGGGAAGAGGACGAGGCAGTGTTGTCCATAGAGGAAGAGGTGGAGGGAGGCAGGACCGTCACAGTTGAAGATGAGCCTGAGGAGGAAGAGGAGATGGATTTTGGGAGGGGCTGTGCTGATGCAGAGGCTGAGGCTGAGGCTGAGGCTGAGGCTGAGGCTGAGGCTGAGGCTAGGGCTGGGGCTAGGGCTGGGGCTGGGGCTAGAGCTGAGGCTGAAGCTTGGGCAGGTGGGGAGGAATGGTCAGAGATAGCAGACTCCAACTCCATTGGGCCTTCAGCCCCTACAGACTCCTGAGAGGGGCCCTCTGAAGCGGCAGCCGTCCCCAGCATCCGAGCTGCCACACCTGTAGGGAAATAAAGCAATCTTTATAGAAAACTTTTCATAAATGGAGAGAGAGAGAGAGAGAGTGAGCGAGAGCGAGAGAGAGAGAGAGAGAGAGAGAGAGAGAGAAAGAAAGAAAGAAAGAAAGAAAGAAAGAAAGAAAGAAAGAAAGAAAGGGGTATTTAGTTATACAACATTAGTCTTAAACATATGGGAACAAGAAGTTAAAAAACATGTTTTGACCTGGTTTAAAAAAGTAAAGAAAAGCACATTTTGACTGAGCTCTTTCAACCAGAAGAAGGTTATTTCAGGACCAAAACTAACAGTAATTTGGTGATACGTCATACCTCTGGGCCGAGTTTGTGGACGAGCTCTGCTGCTCTGGGCCTCACTGGCCTCCTCAAACCAGCGTGATAACATGTCTGACATCCTCTGCATCAGAGACACATTGGGGCTCTGTTCTCCTGAGTTGAAGGAAAAAAACCAAAAAACAAAAAAAAAACAACTCATGACCTTAAAACTTCAAGACCTCTGAGTTACCAAGAGGAAAACGGCTCAAAGCTTTTTATAGGAAGACTAACTAACTCCTTGCTTTCACAGAGAATCTAATGAGCTCCCTTCTAAGCAGACTTAATATTCATATACTATACAAATTCATATACTAAACAAAAAACCTATATAAAATCTAATCAAATAAAACTCTACATAAAATCCAGGGAGTGTTTTCATAAACAAACCTCAACTTATGGGAGAGAACACAACAAAACAACTAGCAATAAATTCCTCTTGCTAAACACCTTTTATTAACTATTCCTAGATTTATTTTTAACATTAGTAGTACCTGTAATAAGTAATAGCTGTGAACACTGGATAGAACATTTCTTTAAAAATGTATAGAAAGTTGTTTAGAACTTCAGTATGATTGGTGTATGTACTGGTGAAGGGAATAACAGTTGTTTACCATCTCGTTCTCTTTCACTCTCAGGTCGCGCACGGGGTCCGGTGTCTGACCAGTCTCCTCTCAGACGTAGTCGTTTGACCGGGGGCTGCTTTAGCTATGGGAAACACACAAGAGTGCTCTATCACTGATCATGAATTCTGAACATGCTACATATTATACATAAAAGTTAAATAAAAGAAAATCCATACAGGTGGTGAAACAGAATGATGTTCTGAATGTTATCCAGATTCAGGCGCTGTATAATATGGGATCCTAGACGTGAGTACAAGTAGTTTCTCCTCTGGGTCTTTGCCAAGTGTCACACTCAAACACATACTACCTTTCAGTCAAGACCCTGAAGCCTTAGGACACAAACGTTACCAGCACACAAAGTGGCAACAATGAAGCCATGTGCAGAGCAGATTATCAGGGTTGTACTAAATGAGCTTTTTTCTGCTACACCTGAAAGAACAAATTAAACTATTTATTGTAAAAGGTTTTAGGCAAAGCTTCATATATTAACAGAACACAAAGTGAATGGAGCCCATGACAATGGCTATACATGGCATGTACTTCATATATATATATATATATATATATATACACTGTATAAGACATTATCATTATAGGGATTTCTGAAGTTTCCCTGTAATAACCTGAATTTCCTCTTTATGACAGCCTCAAACATATTTCTTCGAACTCTATCATAGGTCATATGCTACCTTCTTGAAATAAGGGATGTAAAATTAGGCCATGGAAAATTTCATTCTTACGGTACACTGCAATTCTCTCTTCAGTTTACCTAATATTTTGTGTTATTACCGAACACAAAATGTTAAGCACAACATAACAATAAGTGTATTTTATACAAACATATTTGGGGAAGCAAACTGTAGCTTAAAACAACTAAAGGTACATTTAGAAAAGAATGGAAATTCTAAAAGATTAAAATGTAGGCTAAACAAACGAACAAAAAAAAATAATAAATTAAAAAATGCCTGTTATTCCCATGAATTTAATTTGAGAGACCTGAGGGTTTCTCCTCTCTGACTCTGGCTGTCATTGTGCGCTGGGTCTATTTCTGTCCCTGCAATGGAACATAGCCTGCGTCTGCAGCTCTGTTTGGAAAGGAATGTGAGCATGGGGGAATCCAGGCACTGCTAGACACAGACAGCCTGAGAGCCCCTGTATCAGTGACCCAGCACATTTCAACACCTCCCCCGAACTTTAATCCCACATACACCAACGGGTCTAAAGGGCTGAGCTTCATGATCTGAAGGTCAGAATTTATGAGACAGAATTGTTCAGTAGTTCAAACAAAATACCTTTACCTGATAAAAATAAAAAAGCACACAGATCAGATCAGGGGGGATCAATCTAACACGCCTATGACCTGAGACAGATGTAAAGGACTCCTCCTCACCTCTCATGTTCCCAACACAAATTTGCAGATACACCCGTCATCTTTTATCTGCTGTACGCATGGGGGTGAGCTATTTCTATATCCTTTGTAGCTGGACAGTTATGTCATTGATGCTCCTTACCTCCTCTCTCCTCTCCTCAGATGGACCCTTCAGCTCTCGGGCCTGGTCATCTCTTGGGTCAAACAGGTAGATGTAGTCGGAGGAGTAGCTGACCAGAACCTCCTGTCCATCGCCACTGTAGCATAAAGATGTCACACGGCAGGACTTGTTGGACAAATGTTCAGGGACGAATCGCACACACATACCGGTCGTCCCTCGGCCCATGTAGTTACCTGTATATAATAAGCATGGTATAAATACAAATTGTTTAAAATAACACATTATTTTAAACACCTTGCCACTAATAACTAATACAAAGGGTAGGAACTTATACAGCAGCAATTCAGGACCAAATGATATTTTGGAAAGGCAACATTTTAAAAGTAAAGTGAAGACAGAAACCAAAGCAACACACTTCATACAGGATGCTTTTCAGTAGAAACACTATGAGTATTTATAGTATCAGCAATGTCTTGTGAATCGAAACCACCATAATATACAAAACAATTTCAGGATGATCTGTTAAATTTGGCTTTTATGTTATGATGCTACCTGAAATATGCCACTTACAAAAAACAAAACAAAACAAAAAAAAAAAAAAAAAAAGAAAATGGTCAGCTATGGTATGCTATATGTTGCATGTAACAGAAATGAATGCAATTTGGGATTAAAACAATAGTTCAACTCTTACCTGTAGCTCTAGTACCAAGCATTCGTCTGTCATAGATTCTTACTGAACTGTCTGAACATCCCACAGCAAGGTAGTAGGGCACAAGGGGAGAAATGGCTATCGAGGTAGCGGCTCTCCGGCAATTAATCAAAATATCCTGATGACAAAGAGCCAAACAAAATAAGAAAGGAAATAAGTATGGATAAAGTGAGGGGCAAGACAGGTATGTATAATGTAGAAAATATGAAATGAGTAAGGTCTGGACTTTTTTGTTGGAGAATGCATAGTTCACATAATCAGCATACTTGAAGATAAGAGTAAAAAGACACAACATGGGTTTCTCTAAACTGACTGCAATCTCATAAATCATGTATTGTATAAGAGTTTGAGAGTCCCAGACGCTTTCGTTGTTAATGCTTCATCACCAGAAATTTGAGTTTAAAGCTGAATGTGTTTAGCAGAAGAAACAGGGGATGCTGTTCTTATTTCAGAATGGTACAGATCTTTGTGACAGCTGTGAGATAATCTCTAAAAGAATATGGTTTTACTAAGTACTTATTTTAACCAATACCAATGCAACCTTCACTACAGTCAAATCACGTATCACAACAGTCTGTAAAATTCAGGGTGAAGGCTGTTCCCTTCTCACAAGACCTGGCAAGAGAAGTTTGGGTGTGTCTCTTAATATGAGACAAGGGATAAAGGTTAATGTGCATGAATCTGATCTCAGATCAGAGCTGCATCCTCTCCCTGGGGCATTCTCAGTAGATCAACTCTGATGCGAGATATTTATGAGAAAAAATACTGCAAGAACATGTAGCTAGACAGGCTGCCAGAAAAGATCAAGACTTTTTTTTTCTTCTGAAATCTTAAATATTTCAGCTTATATGGAGAAATTCCACATTTGCAAGCCCTTAAATGTTAGTAATATTGGACTGTAAAATATAAGTACATGTCAAGTCAAATCTTCTTACATCTTTACAGTCCTCTTTTGTGCAGCTTGTCTTCATGCGCAGGTCAAACCACCTGACTGTGCCATCCTCCCCACAGGACAGGAAGGTGTACGGGTCATTTGGAACTGTCATTATCTTAAGACATAATGTGTAAAAAGAAGACATGAATTATCTCCACATGATACAACAGGTCATAAACTAATAATGAGTTTTAGTACAGAATTCTTTTAAAAACCTTCTTCAGAATGCCTGACAGAGTATTGTTTTTTTTGAAGTATTATATAATAGTAATGACAAGAACTACATGTCTCGCTTGGCCAGGGGAAAGCATGCAAATGATGTGTGGCTGCCTGCAGGTTAGGAGTGTTGTGCACTTGTTTTCTGCATTTATATTGTACTGCAACTTCAAGATAGGTTCACTGTAATTGCACCTGCAAATCTGAAGACTATTCCATAGTCAATTCTTTTCACCAGATTTTAGCAGCTTTAAAGGGAAAAAACAGCCAATCAATTTCTTTCTTAAAATAGACACAGGCTCTTGTTGGTGAACAGGTTACTGTAAGCCTATATCTGTTGATAAGTTCATACTAGCAATGTTAATTGCTATAACAGCTTTTTACAAATGTAGAAATATTGTGAGCTACAAGTTCCAGATCATCCTTTTCCAGATTCGGCTGGTTGCTAAATTAATGTTCCCCCATAAAAGAATAAAAAAGTTTACAAACACCTATTTCTTATTCTTATTATTTAGGTTTCCCAATTCTTCATGCTATATTCTGAAGTCTGGAGTCTTATGACTGAGTGTATCTCCATATAATATCAAAAGGCTCACACGTCAGCATATCATGACATATCAGTCTCACTGCTAACACATCTCTATGCCCTATTTTTAGCCCAGTATCATGGTGTACAGAAGCTTGACACAGTAGTCTAACTCTGAAAGCTAAGCATCAAATGAGGCCAAAATTGAGTTTGATCACAACATAATTACAGCTCCAAAGTTAAAAATCCAAACTGATCTTGTTATCTCCCCACAAATAAAGACTATAATGACTATAAAGAATATAATGACTTTTATGGTGTCGTTAATCACCAAGCATGCAGCAGAGAAACTGTGAAGAATGTGTTGGTGTAGTAAGGAGACAGTTAATATGTCTAGTTTTATATATGCAATAAGTTGAGGCGGTTATGAAGTGAAATGAAGTTCAAATGTGGAATGTAATGGTGTACGATTTAAAGTGTCACATTTATATAGCACATGTACTTTATAGCACCTAGCACACTGGGCATAAACACTCGCACACACACACACACACACACACACAAACACATACTCACGCACAAACGCACACACACACAAATATACGTGCACGCACGGTTGCACACAGCAGAGAATAAAGGCTTACTGCTTTGTGCTATAATGTTATAAACCATATGAATCATTGTTTTTCTTTTCTCTTTTTTCCCCCAGCTGCTTTCATTTATTTCTCCTGAGTGTTATTACTACATCACCGGCACCATCTTCATACCTCATAGGCAGTTCCATAGTGGCAGGTCATCTGACACTGTCTGTTGATGTCTTGACTCTTCTCTGTGTGTGTGTAGAAGATGATGCCATCTCCTGAACAGGACACAATCTGCTGGTCGTTTGTGTGAGGCATGAACTTTGCACTGAAAATGTTGGCCCGGTGACCTGACCGAATTGTTGTTTTGACCTGATGAAGAATGGAAAGAGTGGAAGCGATATGTCACTAATCAGCTTAAGAGCTATAGAAGTACACGATACGTGATTCCGTGTACACCGATACGTTCAAGAAGTTTACACTTTGTACCAGGATCGCAAGTGATTAGAAATTCAGTAAGAACACAACTTCCTGACACAAATATAAGCACTGTTTAATTGCACAGTTGTTATTTCTCTGGTAGCCATTTACAAGATATTTCACATGTAACGTACATATTTAAAGTGTGTACATTGTTCATACTGATCTAGATTTTTGGTTTCAATTACACAGCTAAGTAGATTTCCTCATTGTTGTTTTTATATAAACACAAATGCCTAAATTACCTTTCTGTTGTAGGGGTTTGTGATGACCAAATTAGTGTCATCAGATCCTGATAAGATGTACTCTCCAGTGTCATTCCAAGATATGGTGTTAACCTAGTCAAAATCAGACAAACACATATCTGTTAAAAACACTTTGGCCATGCAAGAATATCTACCATTGCTGTTAACTCCCAACTCAAAACCCATATCAAGGGATTCTCGAAAATGGACCCAATTTGCCAGAGCAGCTCAAAATTGAATCTGCAGACTGAACTGAAGCAAGAGAGTGAACAATAGCAGCTTGGTAGTGAATTCAGGTAAAGAACATAGACCTGGACCATGCCTCTGCCTTTAAAAGAAATCAATCAATATTTCATTAACTTCATCTGCAAAGGCTGTGACACTCTGGGCCCTTCCATTTCTCAGACTCCACACTGTCGACACAAAGCTTCATCACTCAAACCCATTTTGCCTCAGACCTTCTAAAAAACCATCAACTGCAATTTAATTTCTCCTTCTCTCTTTGTAATCTCTCCTGCTTTATGATTTCAGCTGTGGATTTTCACAAAGATGGCAAAAGTTAATATGGCATGGCATAATGCATTAAGAATTAATGCCACAATACTGAATCATGAAGAGCTGCTAGAAAGAGGTTGCTCTAAACATGAGATGTGTGTCTTTAATCAGAAACTGCAGGAAACTTATTTTCAGCTTGCTTCTTCTAAACTGCAAACAATTTTTAAACCTTCACACTTTTCAGTTCCCACCAGTGCAACAGTGCATATAAAATACTGCAACTTTAATATAAATCACTGGCAAAATCGTTTTGTGATATAGAATCCTGATATAGAGACCTGTTGGAATCTAGATCAAAAATTATGACAACTCTGCTTGTGAAACATCAATTAAAACTAAAAATCTAAGTAGATATGTTTTTGATACTCACACAGCCATCATGCACTTTAAGTATAGCTTCAAGCTTCAGACGTTGGACAAATTCTCTTCTGCCTGTAGAGGAAAAGGAGTTTATAAAGTCACTTCAACAGCTGTGGCTGAGAAAGAAATGCACTGTATAGCTCACATAACTATATTACTATAACTATTACTATTACTCTATCTATAGTCTAATTTGTACCTGGTATTAAATGTCAATCTACTTCCAGTAAATCCCCACTGAATTCACACAGGCAAAAAAATACAGCAGAAAACTAAAAAGAAATAATAAAATAAAATTCAATAATGAGTTCACCACAGATACTTACAGCTAAAAACCTGTAAAAGCTGTTTGAAATGTTAATCTAGTATTGCAAGGTCAGAGGTAAAGTCATGTCTTGATTTAGTTTGCAAATTGTTCCCACACTTTCTGATTTTAATTCAGTTTTCAGGAGTCACATTTTGTTTGTAACAAGTCTAGTGACACTCAGGGCTGTGCCATCTTTACTCATACCCAACCCTTGTTGCAATTAGTGTATTCTCTAGAGGTCCCTTTTAAAATCACACTCCATCTCTGTACTGTGGAAAATGTAGTTTGGTTTCTGTGTATTCCCTATCAATCAAGACACGGCAGCCTAGCCAAGCTAAATACAACAAGCACACACAGACACAGACACACACA
>JAOTRN010000048.1:11349961-11362027 GCA_028566695.1 Bagroides melapterus
TGACCACTTATAAAATGTGTTCAATGTGCTGCCCATTGTGTTGGATTGTCAATGCAACCCTCTTCTCCCACTCTTCAGTAGATGTATATAGACATGAATGTAGAGGTACTGCTGTCTAGGCCTGCATGATAATAGATTTTAATACAGACTTCGATGCATCCTTTGGCAAACAAACAAAATTGTAATGTTAAATTTTTACATTTTATATCAATTTGCTACAAGTGCAGTTCTGAACATTCTGCAGTTCCTGTGCGTTCATGTAAATTATGGTACATTTTATAATTTGTATTGCAGATCATATGCACTGATGACTCATTGTAAATGTCACATGAACTGATTTGTATGGAGTTTTCCTAAAATTGTAAATGATACTATAAATACATAATTTCTGATTTATAATTAACTGGAGCTATCAAGCCTTGGTTTGTGACTGCTGCTTTGATTGTATGTGAAAATTCAAATGTTCTTTATTTTTCTGCTCTCAGAAGTTGAGTGGACAGGTTATATCTACCTTCTACCAAATACAGAATAGCATCCACTCAGCCTTTAAGTCTCCTGGAAGCTTGTGGCCAATAGAGTTAAACCACACATACTGTGCACACTTTGGTCAGGAGCCCTCAGCTGAAGAGGCGAATGAAGAGAGATATCTGCTCAATTCCATTGCCTGGCCAGGCCCGTTGGTGCAAGGCCTGCCTGTGGAACATAGCAGTGACCCTTCAAAGAGCTACTTTGTGATTCAGGGCCCAGCAGAGCAACAAATAGGCAGTCAGCTTGTGGTTAATGTACATGTGCAGAACTTCCTGGGCCTGCCTAAGAAGCATGGTGGAGATTTCCTTATAGCTCGGCTACATTCACCTGAACTCGGTGCTGGCGTTGCGGGACAGGTGCAAGACCATCATGATGGCAACTATACAGTGCTGTTTCCACTACTTTGGGTTGGTGTAGTGTTGGTAGAAATAACCATGGTGCATCCAAGTGAGGCAGTGGTGGTGCTTAAGAGGTTGCAAGAGGAGCAACCCAACCGGGTGTTTTTTAAAAGCCTGTTCCGCTCTGGCTTCTTATCAGAGACCACCGTGTGCAACCTGTGCCTCCCACTCAACCAGCAACCACTCTGCAACTACACAGACCCTGAAACTGGAGAGCCCTGGTACTGCTACAAACCCAAAATTCTAGGCTGTGACACACGAATAAATCACTATAAAGGGGGCTACAAGAAGAACCTCATTACTGAATATGAAGCACAGTTCTTCCAGAGGTGAGTGAGATGGGACCTGGGGTCTGATTGGACAGACCTTTTTATATACTGTACTGAAGGCTTAGGTGCAAGTAAAGAAATGCTGTTATGTTTACTTTAAAAATAACACAATTAAGCATTTGTACATGAAAAAATCATACAATAAGCAGTAACATTTGAGAAATTGCACACAAGCAAAATTGTGGTTATTCTGAGTATGAGCACAACTGTTATTCGGTTATAGGCAGGAGGCGATAGGCCAAGCTCTGCAGGTAATGCTAATATTCAATATAACTACATTATTTCATGGCACTTTGTTCCTGTCCAGGGCTTATATTTATTACAGCCAGACTGGTTCAAAAGTTTGAATCACTCTGCTTGTCTGTGTTCCAGTCATAAATTAACAATTCTAGTAATAGTTTTAAACCATTATTACAGTAGTCTTAGAAACATCATCAGTGGACACAACAAATTATACATTTTTCATGAATATAACTTTTGACTTGAAAGTATATTTTGTTACATGAAAAGAATTATGAAAATGAAGAAGGGATGCCAATTTCACCAGAAGCAGGAATGTACAAATAACTTTAGTCTGCATGGCCTCAGGCTATAAAGTAAGTGTAGCTTCTTCATGGTCTCTGTCTGCTAGTGGAGCCATATTGTGCCTGAAATGTCAGCCACTCAAGTCTTAATTTCTAATTTGTGGAACTGTCGAATAAACAGAGTATCACACAGAAACTGTGGTCTCCTGTCTATACCCAACTCACAACTATACAAATATTCAGTACTTTTATAAAGATTGCAGGTTTTTTAAGGAATTTCACAGTAACAATCAGATAAACTGTTTAGATTTTGGAATTAATCCAATCATGGTCATAGCAGTCATAAGTCATAGCAAGGCCAAATGCTTTTCCTCAGTAGCTTCCTATATATTAAGGTTAGTTTTGGTATATAAATTAGTAAAAAGAAGGACTAGACTTGATGGTGGGGGTATCAGAGTTGACTCTGTCATCACTATTGCCTTTGGGTTTGACCTGTTTGTCTGACAAGCGCTTTCTTCACTGACATACAAATAATTTTTGGAAAACTAAAACAGTTCTCTGACTCAGTAATCAGAAATCGAAATATAAGAAAGAAAAAAAATATTTAAAAGCTTTTTTACCAAAGTAATGAGACAATTGTGCTATATTCTTTATAATTCTATAAACTATATTCTTATGTTAACTGTTTGCTTTAATTTATTTGTTATTAAAGAAAAGCAGGACAAGTAAGAGGGAAATTACTAGTTAGAATTTCATATCAGAAAAAAGTCCTGAGATAATTTTGGATTCTTGCCTAAAATAATAAGAACAAAATGATATTGTAAAGCAAAATAATTATCATTGTTCAGTAAACAGTTTTGTTTTAGAGACAGTCATGTATGTTTTACATTTTGTTTCAGTGATGTAAATATCAAAGTTCCGATTCAAGCATCAGGAATGGACAATGTAACTGTATTACCTGCAGGAAAAGGTAATTTTTTTCCTTTTGAATTACATTTGTTTAGTCATGCAGCATTGATTTAAAATTCAACCCCATACTGAATAAAATCTTGCTAATGGGTTTGTTCTTTAGAAGTTGTTTTTTTAATGAACATCAAGATATAATGCAGGAAGTTACAGTCATCAATTTTTGGGCCTGATGCCTTGGCATTCTTCATCTCACAATGATTGTTACACCAGCTGTGATGGAGCTGATTAAATCTAAAATTTAATCTAAAATTTAATTTAAACTTATTAAATCTGCACTTCTTGGCAGTGGGACCATAAGGTCCAGACACAGGGTGTCTCTCTACAGTCTGGTTCTATGACCAGAAAACACAAGTAGTATATGAAGATATGGTACACACAATTTTTTTTATTTCCCCCCTCCAACGTCTAGCCAAGTTAAAAAAGAATTACAAAACTGCCGGATTCTACTTTCAAAATATTTGGAGGCCTTTGCGTGGTGCAGTCCTTCAGCAGTTCAATGATTCCTCAACCATAACACACTGTCTTAGAGGGAAGATCATGTACATGCTCGGAGATTCCACTGTGCGACAGTGGTTTGAATACCTCACTTCTTCTGTTCCAGGTAAGAGCAGGTTTATAAATTATTCATGATATTTGTGACATTTAAGCAACATTTACAAAGGTATAAATTAATTAGAAAACAACACACAAAGTGGCAATTTCTTTTAAAGAAAGATAGGAAAAGCATGCTTTAATAAAACATTTTCCCAAAAAATGTTATGATTAAATCTATAAAAATTTGGAATACTCTGTTTAAAATTAGACATGTGAAGGTTTAGAAACTCTGTGAGGGTTTATTATGTTATATTTCAATACATAATCTATTTTTGTGAAATGTTTTGTTTGAAAAGTGTGCTTGTGGTATCTCTCTTTAAGTCATGCCTGTCTCCTACAGAACTGAAGGAGTTCAACCTTCACAGCCCTAAGAATGTAGGGCCATTTATGGCTGTGGACAGCAAAAACAACATTCTGGTGAGCTACCGCTGCCATGGGCCACCCATCCGCTTCACCTCAGTGCTTTCCTCTGACCTGCGTTACGTAGCAAATGAGATAGACAGGATAAAAGGTGGGCCAGACACAGTGATTCTCGTGAGTGTGTGGTCTCACTTCAGCACTTTCCCTATTGAAGTATATATACGGCGCCTGCGACACATCCGCAGGGCTGTGGTACGGTTGCTGAACCGAGAGCCAGCAACCTTGGTGGTGATCCGCACTGCCAACCTGCAGAAGCTTGATCCAGAGAGCAGCTTGTTCAACAGTGACTGGTTTTCTCTGCAGATTGATGCTGTTATGCGTGCCATGTTCAGAGGACTCAATGTGCAGCTCCTGGATGCCTGGGAGATGACTCTGGCCCATCACCTACCCCATCTTTTACATCCACCTCCCGCTATTATCAAAAATATGATAGACCTGATCCTGTCCCACATCTGTCCAGTTGGAACAAAGAGGAGGAGTTAACAAAAGACTAAAATAAGTGGCAAAGGTGAGGGTCTGACATTAAAGCATTTGCCACAATTCATGTTTGACTCACTGAATACTTATTCCACACCAATGATGAATAACATTCAGTCTTTGTTTACATTGGAAAGTAAATAATGAAGTAAGCACTCAATTCATAATATATTAATTCCGTCAAGCAGAAAAGTTTAGGCAGAGTATGATCTATTTTAGAATAAGATATAAAACCTTGACACTCTGACATAACACATGAATTATGCACTGACTATGACATGTTATACAAATCTGTTTATTTTATATTCAGTATTCCTGATCATTCACACTCTTAATATCTTAATGCTTCCCACAAAAAGCTTTTAGTAATGCTTCTGAATTAGCTGAGCACTTCTTGTTTCTAAGTGGGGAAAAAAGAATCATAAAAACTATACATAAAAACTGCTTGCTTTGGGGTTAATTTTTATAGCCAGAAACACAGCATTTTCAAAATATAAAGATCCCCCCACAAAACAGCCACTGAATAAGTCATTTGTAAGGATTCGAAGGTTGTAGGTGTAGAATCCATTTGAGAGGAATTTTAATGAAGAAACACAATATAGACAATCCAACACAGCAGGTAGAATCAACCTGGGAAAACCAGGCCTAAAATCCAAAAACCAGAAAAGACAATCTGCATAGCAAATAAATCTGAAAAAAAAAAACCCACAATCCAAAGGCATGTGAAATCAATCAGAACAGGGTCAATATACAGGGGCAAACAATAGAAACAATAAAAACTTCAGTATGCAGCAAACTGACAATACCGTGTGACATACGCTGTAGTGAGCATGGTATAAACATGAACCTGGTAGTAAAGAGTACACCACAGAAGTGTCAATATTCCAGTGAGTGTTCCCTCTGGTGGTTCAGCGGAGGGAGTGTAGGTGGTAAGATTTGGTTTCGTTAATTTGGATATTGAGTTGAATATTGTGGAAAATGATACAAGTCGGCTGAGTTGCATTGCTCAGTGGACTATGCAGTTACCCAGTGGGTTGCACAGTTCTTCTGATTAGATCCTATTGAATCAGTTTTTGAGTTGTTTCCCATAGCTCATACACTCTACCAGCACGTCCATTCAAATTTTGTGATTTTGGAGGTGGAAAAAAGATGCACATTCCCACTGCAGCAAGTGGTCACAATTAAGCAACCCCAGTTCTTCTATAAACAGACATTGTGTCATTCTGTCAAAATTCCACAAATCCTGTAGTGCTTTATTAATATAGTTTAGCATGTTTGTGCAGTTTGAAATCCTGACACAAAACACAGTCTGGCTGCTTGAAATGTGCTTGGTTACAGCTTTTTGATTGGATGCAGACAAACATCCATACTACAGAAATGAAATTGGCCAGTGTGTAATTCTCATTTCTTCTATTCTGGAAATAGAGAAGAGCCTGATTGGCATAATAGTGGCAGAGCAGCAGAGTGCACTATTGTGTTTTTGTATTTATATCTTGAGAACCATGAGGCCTAATATGAAAAGTCTACTTTTGGGAGCTAATACAAAGACTATTTTTCTATCTTCACATAGTTGAGAAATGGCTCAGGCAAGTTTCTCATTTAGTAATTGTGAGTAATTGAGATTGATGAACAATTTGGCTGCCACCTTCCAATCAGATCTAATGGGGCAGAGCCTAGTGTAAAAAAAAAAAAACTAGGAAATGTCATGTGAAAAAAAGATTGTGTACCAATTCAATTCAATTCAATTTTATTTGTATAGCGCTTTTTACAGTGGTCATTGTCACAAAGCAGCTGTACACAAATGCTTCCAGTATAAATGACAAAATTAAAATAGAACAAAATAAACAGGTGAAAAGGCCTATTCTCCCACCTTGTTACCGCCCACAAATAATCCATAAATGGGCAATGCAAATAACCTCACTAATTTTTTTTATATTAGATTCCCCAATTATTATGTAATGTGAGTGAGGTAGTGTAGACAATTACTGAAGTCCATTTCCACAACTCTGGATACTTTATGGGATGCTAACTCCTAATTATGAGATAATTTACAGTTTCTTAAACACAAAGTCATAATTATGAGAAACTAAATAATAATAACAATATGTGAGAAGCTAATCATAATTTTGTCACTGTTTTAAGATACAAATCATCAAATCAGAAATCAAAATATTGAGATATTGTCTAATACCACACTGTCTAATAGGTCATAAAGAAGGATGTGGGTTGCAGCTACATTGATGAGTACTTCAGATATGAATTTACAAATAATAAAAATCTTTACCCTTAGAAGGATAAAGAATAAAACAGACGTTAAGATCAACAGCAGCTAGAAACCTCTGGTCACAAGGATCTATAGTGGGTGGATGGACCAGAAATGCTGGACGATATGATTATGATGATATTGGGTTATATTATTATTAATACTGATCTGGAAAACATCTGGGTTCTGTTCTGTTTTTTTAGATGGAGAAGTTGATTTACGACCTAGACATTGTGGCTGGAGAGCTTTTCATAGCCATGGAACTGAATATGTACAGCATGTTGATGGCAGTGATGCATTGAAGCCATTTGGAATAGAAATAAATGGATGCACTGATGGATATTCCGAAAGATTTATATGGCTGGACTCTTACAAAACAAACTTTATAAATACTGTTTTGTAGAGGCAAGATGTTATTTATAAAGCCTCTGGGGTGCGTGTTTGTGACCCAAAGATTCTTGTTCTATCATACTGTGTTGTTCAAAATTAAAAAGTCAATGTGTAACATAACATTGGAGGTCTACGTTATGCAATAACAACTGGTAAGCAACAGAAAAGGCATTTTCAATGTGTTAGTATGAGCATTTGCACTTTTTAATTAAAAGGACAACCATGTTGTATCAATTGAGAATGTGAAATCCATTTTAGATAACAACATGTAGTGGGTTAGGGTTAGGGTTACTGGCTATAGGAAATCTGGTTTATGAAACTGAAATAATTCATTGTATTATAGGTGTATAAAAACTGGAAAGTCTACATTTCTCTGTACTGTACCTAACAGAGGTTTCCTAAACATTACCTATACATTGCTCTCAAAGATTCTTTTCTTTGCATTTTGGAAGTCTGGGTAGTCATAATTAACTGGCAACTCCACATTATGCACAACATGTTGTCTGTGAAAGCCTTTCATCTCTGTCAAGCTAACCGTGATGTCTTTGCTTAAAAATAAACGTAATCCAGTACAAAACTGAAAAAAGGGCAAGTTGGTATGTGTGTGATTTGCTAAAGAATGCACTTAGAGTACCTATGCATTTCTGCTAGTCATTCATGGCAGGAGGGTAGCTGACTGACCTCATGACCTGTACTTGCTGTTGGATGGTGCTCTCCTGATGCCTTCCAGTTGAGACCTCATGGGAGAGAGCACATTGTTCCACTAATCAATGACAAATGCAGGTTTCGGAATATGCACAGCCAGAAGCAGCTTATTCTTAAAGTTACAGAAGAAGTTTTTACAGGACTAAAGATGGCCAGCCTTGCACAATGATTCATCCAATGCATTCTCTCCGTTGTTGATCAAAGAACTCAAAGGGACTCAAAAAAGAACAGACTAATGTAGACATGAATGGAACAAGATGACAAATGCAGATGATAAAGGTCTAAGGCTTTAATAGAATATAGGACATGTCTATTAGAAACATGTCCTATATTCTATTAAAAGTTATTACATATAAGTAGAATTTTAATTTTAAAATATGGAAAATGTCAAATAATTGTTGAAGAAACATCAGAGAAACAGGTTTATCACATAAATAAAAAAAATAAAAGAATTAATAATAAGAAGTCTAATGCTTCTCTTACATACATCAACAACTTGTGAAGACAATGTGTGCTGGTACAAATGATTTTAAAATAACTAAATGCACAAAAGAAATGGACAAACTAAGTAACGTTAAAGAATGGATTTTCAGCTGCTTATATATGTAAATCAAATCTGAATCAAATTTCTGAAGTAAAGTTGCAAGAGAATAAAAGTAAAGCACTACAAATATTAAATAATTTTTTGTTATTTTGTCTCTTGTGTTGTTCAGTATATATTGCTTGAGAAAGGGAGTAGTAAAAAATGTGATGTCAGAATTCTTCTGAAAATATAGATTCTGCTTTTATTCATAAGCAAATGAAGTGATACAGAATGTCATCATGGTATTGGGTTATTTGAGGCCTTGCCGTAGATGTTTCATAGCTCATAGTGTGGAGACTGTGACCGAAACTGGTGTTGATAAAACTGTGGTTAAAACTTCCTTTTCTTTTCTCACACACCCACACCCACACTCTCTACTGGCTTCTAGTAATAACCATAATTTCTGCCTAAGTTATTAAACACAGCTAGGAAACTCTGTCGTGTTATATTTAGCATTTGATCTCAGACCAAAAGCACTAAACAAAGCAAAACAAAGAATTGCCATTCCAATACTATTAAAGAGGTCTGGATGTGCATGTTTTTTTAGTAAAATGACATAAAATGTTTTATTTTGTTTTTTGTTTTTTTTGCTTGGCTCTTTCAAATTTGAGTGCTCTGGTGTTAGGAGATATATTTATAACTCTATTTGTAAATCTATTCACTAGTTTATACAGTATATGATATTGTTAACTAAAACACTCACATATACACACACACAAATTAATCTCTACACCATTCATACAGACCACAAAGCTGAAAATATCAGTCACACAGTTTACTCAACACTAACTTCCTCAATATATTTTAGCACAACTTCCTAATGTTCTGAAACCAAGGGGATAGACTCTTGTAAGTGGTAAATTGCTTCTGTGCACTTTCTGGTACATCATAGTAATATAAAGAACATGACGAGAAACAGTAACCTACAGGGCATCTTAATGTATTTCATTCTATTTGATGTGGGTAAGTCAATTTGCAGTTTGTTCTTTGTTAATTATATTAATGTCAGTTTATATACAATACTGTGGTGGAGGTAAATATGCTATGGCACAAACATGCCTTCAGAAATGATTAAATAAACATTGCTCTATAAAACAATGTACTACAAAGACTTGTAAACAATAATAAATGAAACAAAAAACAAAATATTTCATATATGAAGGATGCCTCAATCGTTAGGACCACTGTGCAGTTTGCACTGTGCATGACTGTGTAGATTCTATACCAATTAATAGTTCTGCCTGCTATGCTCTCTCAATTGTTCTGATAACATGCATGCATAACTTTCTCTCTTGTATTATAAATTTGTAAATAAATTTATATTATTAAAAAACAGCTACTGTATGTAATTCAGCTTGTAAAAATCTGATAGTAAATTGTTGTAATTGTTGTTCAAAACATTTTAAATCTCTAAATATTTTATTATTGAAAATTACTATAACTAATTGTCTAAAGTGACTGAGACTTCTAGCATCAAACATGAAGATGGGGTGTATTTTCTTTCTTAATATTACAAATTATGTAAAAATATAAAAAGGATACAAAAAAAAGCCTCACTCTAATATTATCTGCTGTTCGTTTTTCTTGTCCATGCTTGCCAAACAGCTGCCAATCAATAAAACTGTAAACATCATTCCTTAATTTGATATTGTAAAATGTATTATAAGCTAAAAATATTTAAATTCTGTATTTTACATTTCATTCAGTTTCATTCTGTGTTCCGTTAGGTTGTGTATACTGTGAAGATGTTAAAACTGGGACAATTTACACTTTTAAGCCAGCGATACCAGGACCTATTCAATTTGGGGACTGGAGACACAATGGCGATTTGGTGGTTGAGTGGGAAGAGAAAACTAGTAGCCATCCTACATGGTATCGATACAAAGACAGAGCACAGCTTAACCCGGACAATGGAGACCTCACACTTCAGCTGAAGAAGGAAGACAGCGGGTTATTTAAAGCCCAATTCCATGTGGGAGGGGCTCTGAAGTATTTTCAGAGTTCAATTACAGTGATTGGTAAGTGAGACTTAGTCTTTACAGACTGACAAAAAAAAGAATAGCTCTGGTATTCTAACAGATCATTTTCTGTCTCCATTTTTAGAGTTTTTCTGTTTTACTGTGTTTTACTGTGTACGTTTAGTGTGCATCAGCACAATGAAATGTTCACATCAACATTCCATTAATCACAGCTTAGATGGATGTAATTAAACTGAATATCAGTGAAAATTTTAATGTTTTATTAGTTCATCTACTATTATAATATATAAAACTTTAATTGACATTAAAAATAAAAAGTTTTAAAATCTTGTTTAACCATCTATTGTTAATTATGGTCTAATGATGACATGTTTTGCTTCCAGATCCAGTGTCTAAACCAAAAGTGACTTGTGAGCAGAATGAGCTAGATATAACTCTCAAGTGTGCAGTGGACCCTCCAGTGCAGAGACCGTTTACATGGTTGGGACCAGATGGGTTCTTTCATGTTGGGGATAGTGTTCATATCACCAGAAAACAAAATGATGACTCAATCTATTACTGCATTGAAGAAAATGAAGTGAGCAAAGAGTCAGCAGAGTTCAACCTTAAGGACTGTCCTGAAGACCATCCTGTGCATCATGTTGCCTTATATACTACAGTTGCCTATAATTTTTTTTTATTTGTGCACTCGCTTTTCTCTACTACAAATACCATTATGTGAATAATGATGAGGATGTGATTACCACTGTAGAATTCCATTGTGTAAGTGATGGTTTTCAGACATCCAAGTCATTGTGATTAGCCTCAGTGAGTTAACTGCTTAAAGCATTTTTAGCATTGTACTGCCAGTCAGTTTATCTTACTCATAGACATGGCAAGCAAAATAATTTGTCAGATATAGTATTCATTTATGGTAAGATTTTGTGAATTAAATACATGTAAAGGAAAGGTCACCTAACATGTAGAGATACAGATTTAAAATTCTATGCAATTATTCAAGAAATGTCATGTTGTTTGAATAAGCCTTGATAATGAACAGAATACACAAACATTTCACCTGTTAATATTCCATGCTGGAAACAATCATGGGATCTATATCACACTCCCTTTCTTATTGAGAATCATTATTGCTAGTATAGGCAAACTGTTAGCTAACAATCTAATCAGTTCACAATTTCTTGACAAATATGTCATGATTCTCAGTCACATTTCACACAATAATTCAAAATTGTGAAGTTGATTTTTTGGACCTTTTTTGCTTGCTTTCAAGATGATTTTGAGCTTGCAGGGTGGCTGATGTTTTAAACCTGTACTTTTATTACACACAAAAACACCAGCAGAACTGATTGTTAGTTCTGTTGACGTTGGCGTTATATTTCAGCCTGTGAAACAACTGTGAAACAGCCACATAAAGTGCATCAAGAGACAATACAGACATTACAAGACAAAACACAAAAGACAATGCAGAAAATGCAGTGCCGACCAGTGAACATATTGTATCTTATACAGTACATGTGCAAAAATATAATAAATAAAAACACAACACAATATCAGTAATTATATGATGTGAGGTAATGAGTTGTGCAATATATAGCATGTAAAGAGTTGATATGTTGAGTTTGTGTGTGTGTGTGTCTGAAGAAAATATTTGTGGATCTTATGCATACCTTTCTAGCTTTTGCTTAAAGGAGGCAGTCTTAGCAGAAGTCACTTCAGCTCCTAATATGGACAGAAGTGCTTGTGGCTGTGAAACCAGGATCTGTGTCGAGTTGTGTTTTCTTCCACTTTAAATTTTGAGGTGCACATATACTTGCACATATACTTATACAGTTTGGTAGACACTTAGAGCTCATTAAACTGAACCACTTTCGTGCTGCATGTCATGGGTTGTGATGCACAGGAAGTGA
>JAOTRN010000048.1:11362127-11380635 GCA_028566695.1 Bagroides melapterus
GTTGATTGGGTTTGGTGTAAAGATGGTGAGGAAAATGGCTGTTGATTGGGTTTGGTGTAAAGATGGTGAGGAAAACTCGGCAGGTAGGTTGGAATCTGATTAGAATGTCAGTGAGGCTCAACCCTGGGTGTGCCATACATCAGTTCGTTGCATAAGTGACAGAATGTAAAGTTCAGTACATGGACATGTTCTCTGGTGCACCTGGGCGGCGATGGCACATGTGCTTGGGCCCGTTATCGCTGCTTGCAGCTATAATTTATTCATTTATTTATTTATTTATTTTCTTCCTTCGGGCACTTTTGGGGGTCTTAACATACTCAAAAACTCATGAAACTCGGCAGCCAGGTTGGAATCTGCGGCCAGTAGTTCAGTTCAGTTCAGTATCTCCGCTGTTCTCATTCTAATTCTCATTCTAAATTACAGCCTATAGTACATGTTGAAGAAGAGGTGAAGAGATTTGGGGATCAAGTCTGTTTGTTAGCAGTAAGAATTATATTTTGTATGGTTTAATGTAGCTTTGTGTGTTTAATTGTGTTTACAATTTTCTTTATGAATTTTTTAAAATGTTGATTGTTGTGTTGTTTTGAACAGTATAAAACAGTAGATTAGAGTGTGACCAGAAGCATCTTGCAGCGGCAGTTGATTGGGTTTGGTGTGAAGATGGTGAGGAAAATGGCTGCTATAGATGCAGAAGGGAGGTTTTTACGGAAGGAATTGGACAAACAACTGGCCAAGGGTGTTGAAATGGAAAAGCCATGAAACTTGGCAGGTAGGTTGGAATCTGCGGCCATTAGAATGTCAGTGAGGCTCAGTGCTGGGGGTGCCACACATCAGTTCGTTGCATAAGTGACTGAATGCAAAGCTCAGTACATGGACATGTTCTCTGGTGCACCTGGCCGGCGATGGCACACGTGCTTGGGCCCGTTATTGCTGCTTGCAGCTATATTTTCCTTTGTTTCTTAAGTTCTTCCTTTATTACTAATATGCGCTAATACACTATGACAAATGCATGTACATGTAGACCTACAGCAGTGGTCCCCAACCCCCGGGCCGCGGGGAAATCATTCATTATTTCCGTTTTATTTACTATTTGAGCCTGAACGATCTTTTATTTTGAAAAATGAACGTATTTTCTCGGTTAGATCTCCAAAATTTAACCCACAAGCTAGCAAAATGAGTAAGAAACAGATGTCTTTGGAAAGTTTCTTTGCGAAGGGGAAAGGTCCAGTGAAGAGACAGAAGAGCCTATGACTTCCAAGAAAAAGAAAGCTTTTAACAGAAAATATCAGGAGTCGTACTTGAAATATGGATTTATCGCGACAGGCGATTCCCACACACCAAGCCCGCTCTGCATAATATCTCTAATGAGGCACTGAAGCCTTCAAAACTGCTTCGCCACTTGGAGACCAAGCACCCTGGATTAAAATACAAGCCTGGCAACTTTATTTCAGCTGTTGAAAAATAACATTCATTGAGTGTTTAATAATAAAAAAAAAAAAAGTCATCTGAGAAAAACCTTATGTCAAATGTTTTTGGCTCACAGCATCTGAGTGTTGAGGTGGATTTTGTGATTACATGGCAATCCGACCAAGTGCGTCAGGGCTACAAAGCGGAAGTTTACGCCCTTTATTAAAATGAAAGTGACCGAAATGGCGACTAAAGACAGCGCTTTCGTGTTATTCTTTTTACTTATTTTTTGTGTAGGTAAGTGAAGTCCGAAATATATAAACATTCATTGTAAACGTGATGTATCTTATTTTAGCTAGAGTGAGTAACTTTGGCTAAGCTTAAAAGAACACCGATTAACAGCTACGTTTGGGTGTGTACAGATTAACAAAAAAACCCCCAAACCGCCATTTTAAGCTCCTCGATTTCCCCATTATCTGTTTTATATTGTTTGAAATGTTGTATATAGCGTTTATGTTTATTTATTTATTTTAAATGTTATAGTAAAGTAAGCATGTATGGTAAATTTCGCGTTTTCTCGCTGCAGAATAGCTTGTTAGCCATTTAGTTCGTGTTTCGGGTGAAAAAAGTGAAACCATTCTTCCAAGGCATATAATATAGTTTTATTATTACCTTTTCATTAATGTTCTTTAAATAATATGTCTGCTATAATATGCTTTAAAATTTGATAGGATGAAATGTAGAATTATTCATCCAACTGGGATGAATAAAGTATCCATCCATCCCATGACCCATACATATTTTCATTCTGTGTTCCGTTAGGTTGTGTATACTGTGAAAATGTTAAAACTGGGACAAGATACACTTTTAAGCCAGCGATAGCAGGAACTATTCAATTTGGGGACTGGAGACACAATAGCAATTTGGTGGTTGAGTGGGAAGAGAAAACTAGTAGCCATCCTACATGGTATCGATACAGAGACAGAGCACAGCTTGACCCGGACAATGGAGACCTCACAATTCAGCTGAAGAAGGAAGACAGCGGGTTATTTAAAGCCCAGATCCAGGTGGGAGGGGCTCTGAAGTATTTTCAGAGTTCAATTACAGTGTTCGGTAAGTGAGACTTAGTCTGTGTCTTACTTAGTTCATATAACTACACTGTGTGCACAGTTATTAGGCAAGTTGTATTTTTGAGGATAAATTTTGTTATTGTACAACTGCAGTGCTCTTGGTCAATCCAAAATGTTCACAAACTCTCAAACCTCAACATTTAATTAGTAAAAGTGTAAAAGTTTCTGCTTTAAGAGAATATCTACATGTACACCAGTATTAGGCAACTATTAGTTTGCAGAATTATTATACAACTAAAGAACAAAGGTTTTTCCCCATCTCACTTGTTTTTCACCTGTTAAAGTGAGAATAATAAACAAACTCAAAATGTACAAATAAACATTTCTGAAATTTCAAAAAGAAAACCTCAGTGACCAATATAGCCACTCTTCTTTTCGATAACAGTCACAAACCTTCCATTCACAGAGGCAGTTTCTTGATCTGCTCAGAATCAACTTTTTGTGCAGCTGCAACCACAGTCTCCCAGACACTGTTCAGAGAGGTGTATTGTTTACCTTCTCTGTAAATTTCCTGCTTAAGAAGGGCCCAAAAGTTCTCAATAGGGTTTAAGTCTGGTGAAGAAGGGGGCCATGTCATTAGTTTTTCATCTTTAAGGCCTTTACTGGTCAGCCATGCAGTGGAGTACTTTGATGCAATTGATGGAGCGTTGTCTTACATAAAGTCTTCTTGAAAGATGCAGACTTTTTCCTGTACCTCTGCTTGAAGAAAGTGTTTTCTAAAAATTGGCAGTAGGTCTGAGAGTTGATTTTGAGTCCATTTTCAACCCGAAAAAGGTGCAACTAGCTCATCTTTAATAATACCTGCCCATACCAGTACCCCACCTCCACCTTGCTGGTGTCGGAGTTGAAGCGGAGTGCTGTGTCTGTTACTGATCCAACCATGGGCCCATCCATCTGGTCTGTCAAGAGTCACTCTCATCTCATCAGTCCACAAAACCTTTGAACCCTCTTGGCCCATTCTTGACGTTTCAACTTATGTGTCTTGTTCAGAGGTGTTCGGGTTTCAGCCTTTCTTACCTTGGCCATGTCTCTGAGAACTGAACACCTCGTACATCTTGACACTCCAGGTAGGTTGCAGTTGTGGAATATGGCAGTACTGGAGGATAATGGGTTCCTGGTAGCTTCATGTTTGATTCTTCTCAAATCTTTGGCAGTTAATTTGCATCTTTTCTTCTCGACACGTTTCTTGCGACCCTGTTGACTATTTGCTACAAAACTTTTGTTAGTTCTGTGATCACACCCCAATATCTTAGATATTTCAAGAGTGCTGCATCCTTGTGAAAGACTTTTTACAATTTTTTGATTTTTCAGAGTTAGTTAAATCTCGTTTTTTGGCCTATTTTTCCTGAGGAGAAGAATCTGCCTTATAATTGTGCACACCTTGATATAGGGTGTTGATCTCCTTAGGCCACACCCTCCCTCGTTACACAAATACACATCACCTGATATGCATTAAATCCAATAAGCATTCAAGTTTATACAGCTTGGAGTTGGAAATTATGGATAAAATGATGATATGGTCAAAATACTCACTTGCCTAATAATTGTGCACACAGTGTATATAACAACGCTGTTGAATTTTCCTGTCTGAAGGAGTAGATTAGTTTTCCTTAACAGGAGTTGCTGAATCATTGATACAGTGATGCTTTCTATAAGTAGATTTGTATTTTTATATACATTTAGAGAAGTTATCTTTGGTGTCAGTGTCTTGTGACAGTCAGTACTAGGACAGTGGTGGCTCAGTGGTTAAGGCTCTTGGATACTGATTAGGGGTTTAAGGCCCTGCACTATCAAACATTTGGCCCCATGAGCAAGGCCCTTAACCCTGACTGCTCTGGTTATGCTGTAACAAGTCAGACCCTGTGACTTTCTGCGATATGCAAAAAAAAATAAAAAGGAAATTTCATTGTGCTGTGTTTTGACAAATAAAGGCTTCTTCCTTTCTACAGTGAGAGAGTGAATGTATTTTACTATGTACATGTATATGCATTACAGTATAACTTGTTTTAGTGAACAGAGCTTACTCATTTTAATTTCAGATCCAGTGTCTAAGCCAACAGTGACTTGTGAGCAGAATGAAACAAACATAACACTCAAGTGTACAGTGAACCCTCCAGTGCCGAAGCCAGTTACATGGTCAGGACCAAATGGGTTCTCACATACTGGGGAAACAGTTCAAATCACCAGTAAACCAAATGGTGACCCAATCTATTACTGCACTGCAGAAAATGAAGTGAGCTCAGAGTCCACAGAGTTCAGACTTAAGGACTGTTCTGCTAAAGGTATTATATATTTTTGTTTGTTTTTGGATCAAAAATAGGTGGCTTCAATGTTGCTGGCTAAATGTAATACTTTAAATGTTCATTCAGTGTGTTGTTGGTCTTATATACAATAATAGTTAAGAAATACTTTATACAAAATGTTTTAGAAATTTTAGTGAAACAGATTTTATTTCCTTAACCATTGTTATTTTATGCAGGTCCAACCAAGGACCAAAGTAATGCTGGTGCTGTTGTCGGAGGAATTTTCGGGGGACTTGTAGCTGTAGTTTTGTCTGCATTGGGAATCATCTGGGTTTATAAAACAAAGTGTATGTATGACTAATTCCGTCCTCTGTATTGTAACCAGCTGTGTTTTGTATCAGGTAATGTTTATTTATTTAACTGATTTGAACCTAAAACTATAAAGAGGAGTTTAAAAGTCAAAGTAAAAGTCTGAGTCTCTTTTGGGAAGTGTTATTCATTTAAAAGTGCGTGGTTGAGGAGATTGACAGTTTGGGGGTGGGTTGAAATGACTGATTAGCTTCATGAATGCGAACACACTTTCAATCTGATTCACTCTGAGACTAGAGACAATCAAACTTTAGTTGCCAATTTTCAAACCTTGACTGTTTTCTTGTTCTGCTGTAAAAAAAAGAAAAAAGTCTGCAGCTTTCCTTGTATATGGCTTATTTTCATGACTTAATTAGCTTGTTACCTAGCTGAAACACCTTGAAGGGAAGGGATGAAAATGTGCCTTGTTTGGTTATGCGTCGTCATCATTAATCCTACAATATATGAGGTTTGGATGTTAAAATTGACCAATTCGTGTGACGTTGAAATAACGTTCGTGTCCAAGGTCTCTACTGCTCTCTGGCTCCAGTTTTCATTGACTGTTTCATTGACAAACTCAGTCAAGATGGCAACTTTTTTGAGCAAGGAAAGGCTTTAAATATGAATGATATGAGTAATTAGCACAGGGATTGGCTGTTCATTAGTCATTGATCGAATGCTTTGAGTTCTTTTCTATCCTTTGTTTAAACATTTACAATGTAGTTTATAAAATAGATAATTCACTTTGAAATCTGCATCTGAAGTGGTTATAAAATACTAGAAATATTCACTATGACTGCATCACAGTAGTTATTCTAAGGTTGACAGTTTTATAAGTAGTAGCACAGAAGACCATGTGGTTATTTTTTCCCCCATTGCTCTCTAATGGGAATTGGATATACTGTAGATTAAATATGAATCAAGAGATTTTCTATTTTTCTCTAGCTGCAATGCATTTGTTCATGTTGCATATTTTTTCTTATACTTGGTGTCTTAAAACAACTAATTGAGATATTAAAGAACAGATAAGTTGTATGAAACGTTTCTTATTTTAGCCTGTACTTTTAACATCCCCATGTAAAATACTAGAAATCTACATTTGTCTGTATGTAAGTAAACACTGCTGTTACAATCTTTATTCATGTTTTTACTTTTTTCTTTCCTCCCCCCCCTCTTTATTTTTGTATGTCTGCAGGTTCTAGTCGTGCTGCACATGGTGAGTTATAGTCTTTAAGTCATATTTTTATCTGATTTATAATTAGTTTTCTTATGTGAGAATATGTGCGGATGTTTGTGTAGGTGTCTATTGGCATACTGTTTTGAACACACGTGAGGAGTTCTGCCTAATAAAGCAGAAGTTAGAGAAAATGAATACTGTTTGAATGTTGAGTTCCTAAGTAATGCAACAAAAAAAGGACTTGTTCCATCATTGCCAACTCCTCCTGATGACTCATCAGTGAGCAGGAGTCTGATCAAGGGTGGTGTCAGATTCTGTCTGACATCATGTAGACAGAAAGAGCAGTACCAGAAATTCTTTTTCTCAGTGTGTTTATCTGCACTGT
Organism: Bagroides melapterus; assembly: GCA_028566695.1. Classification (NCBI taxonomy): domain Eukaryota; kingdom Metazoa; phylum Chordata; class Actinopteri; order Siluriformes; family Bagridae; genus Bagroides; species Bagroides melapterus. Next base: position 11,368,818 of record JAOTRN010000048.1, read on the forward strand.
TATCATGTAATATGAGAAGCAGTAAAGATTCTGTTTCGGGTTGCATGTTTCTTACCGTCCTGGGTTGTTAGCTGTTGTGTTTCCAGGAGAAATAACTAGTGACTTATTTCACTAGGACAAAAGCTGGTGCTTCAGTTTTTGACTTGAGGGCTTGAACAAGATGTCAAAATGATCACAAAACAGAGAGGAAGCATGAATTCAAGATAACCCCTAGGATTCTTGCATTTTAGTAGATTTGTTTTTTCTAGGTATATAGTTCTATTGTTTTCTGTCAGTTCATGTTTTTGAAGCTCAGGAATTTGTCCTTCCTCTTTCAAACCAAAAAGTAAAATTGATTTTTTTTTCTTGACTTTAAGTATACTGAGTCTGCCCAAAAGAAACGCTCGTATGTTTAATTAACACTTTAAAAATATCTGTTTAGATTTGATAGAATTTACCCAACTGAGATAATTACAATCATATTGCAGGCAAATAGTCAAGTGCACCTGGGCTGATTAAATAAAGGTACAGAGGCTATTGGATAAACTTCCTGTTTAACAGCTTGCCATTTGCCTGCTGCCCAACACCACAAATTCTTGTGGCGTGCATGTTGCAATGATTCTCTACTTGCTTCTGTGCCCTGGTGTACTCATCATTCCTTACGTTTCTTTGTAACACAGTAACATAGAAAATTAAATCATCTGTTTTATAAGCCATTATTTGTAATTTTTTTTTATTAAACTCTGCACTTATTAATGATGACTTATGACACTACCATCTAACTAATTTCTTCGCATTGTTTAGGTAAAGACAGCAAACTAACAGGTAATGTTCCCATTTTGTTTTTTCCCCTCCTTCATCAATGCAGGTATGCGTCTGATAAAATTTGTATGCATGCTTAAATAAGTAACACTTTAAATTACTACAGTAAAATGTGTTGCCTAATAAGCCATCTGTATTTGTTGTGTGGCTTGTATTAATTTACTGACTTGCTTGCTGATGTACATGTTTACTAAACCAGGAGGAGACAGTGAAATGAAGTCACCTACGGAAAATCAAACTTCAAACAACCACAGTCCAGATGATGGAGCTGATGTTCCTCTGTCACAAGGCAATGAACCCGAGAATGTGTAATTGGAAAACCAAAAATGTCTGCAGTCAACTGAGGAGCTACATTGGAATTGAACCCATTTGAGCTAAACACAGTGCACCTTAACCCCTTGCAAAAAGTGCAAGCAAATCAAAAGCAGATCAAAAAGAATGTTACAGTGAATGGAATGAGAAAATTCTAGGTTTTTAAATGCAGACACAGCACTTATAAAGCGCATCTTTTGTCTAGGGAAAAAAAAGTGTGCTGCCCCTTTTTAGTTTTTGTTTAGGTGTTTTCATCTTTTTTTTTTTTTTTAAACTGTTTTTAATAACTCAAAAAATAAGACCAAAAAACAACAAAACTATATTACAAAAGACAGTCAGTGTAGAAAGAGTTGTAAGTTCTTACCATGACTTACCAATGACACACATGCAATCTGTTTTATTTACTATTTATACTCTCTCTCATTTAACAAAGGTTTGCTTTATTTAAATGATAGAATTGCTACAGTGTGGAATATGTATAGGCAGCTCTTTTTAAGAAACAAGAAGCCTCCTCTTAGATCACTGGAACATCCATAGAGCGTGAAAGTTCAGTGTATAAAATCCTCCAATTTGGGAGGATTTCACAGAATAATATTTGGAGAATTCACCAGGATTTCTATTGACATCAGGAATGCGTGATGTTTTCATTGGATGTCCCTATACAAGTTAAGCATGTGCCATTAAATGTAAAAAAAAAAATGTAATCAGTTGACTTCAGAAAGAGCTCTAGCTATATGTGTATGCCCTTTGGTTAACACATGTACAGTGGATATAAAAAGTCTACACACCCTGACGAATTTGCAATTTTTTTCGTTTATAAAAACAGAAATAGCATAAATGTCAGACATCTTTAATCTTTTTACTTCTAAATGTGATCTTCCAACAAAAACAATCCAGAGAAAAAAGTAGTATTTAATAATATGGAACCTTTTATTATTGGGGAAAAATTATGTTAAAAAAAAAAAACGGGGAAAGGGGAAATTTAAAAGCTCTATACAAGTAAATCTGAATTGAATTGAAGAAATCTTACTGAGAGGTTAACAACAACACAAATACAGGTAGGTAGGTGTTGGTTACTCCTTGCATGTGACCATCTGTATTCATCACAAGGCTGGGATATGGGGTAGGATGGCAAGACGGAACTATTTCTTACAAAAAGGAACATGCAAGCCCGTCTGAATTATGCCAAGAGATTTGTTCAGTATTCCAAACCATGTGGAGGAAAATATGTTCTGGTGTGCTGAGACAAAGATTGAACTTTTCTGCTCTTAATATTTCTGGCTTCAGAGAAGGAAATGGCCCACTGAATGGCCCAGTCAGTTCCCAGACCTCAATCCCATCGAAAACCTATGGAATAACCTAAAAATATCTGTGCACAGGAGCACCAATTTGAAGGAACTTGAACTTTTTTTTTTTTGCAGAGGGATAAAATTCCAAAGTCAAGATGTATGAAATTAAGAGACTTATTCACAAAGACCTGATGCTTTAATAAAGGCAGAAAGTATGTTTGGAAGGGTGTTCAGTCTTAGGTAGTCAAGCTGAGGTAGGTTTTTTCTTATTTAAAATATTACCAATAATGAAATATTTCCTCCCCTCCCCCCTGGATTTCTGTTTGTTGGAATATTGCATTAAAGATGTAACAAGTCTGATATTTTATTTCTGTGTTTATATGTTTGAAATCTTTTATTTTTATTTTTATATTTTGCTATATCGACATTTCAATCTGTACATTCTCAAATACATTGTCTGTTCCTTATACTTTAATTGCTGTGAATTAGTTTGGGTGTTTGTCGATGTGTTGTGTGTTGTAATGTTTTTCTGTTTGTTACTACTGGATGCTTGAATTTCCACCAGGATCAGTAAAATCTATCGATCGCCCTTTTCCTATCCACTGTATATGTAGAAATTCAGTTTAAATCCTTGTTCATATCATGGAATCTTCTTGCATTGAATGACACGCTTTTATTATTTTCCAAAAGTGGTCTTTTAAACCTTTTAAAAGGATTATATGATCATTTGCTGCCTTAATCTAAATATTGTAAGCAAAACTGCTTATGCTTTTATTTGATTATTAATACCACCTGAAGTGAATTGCACTGACCTGTAGTATTGAGCAAATTTCTGTAAAAGGCCTTAGGAGATATGTTATGTCCTCCTTTAGTTGTACAAAGTGCTTCTAACAGGATGTGAAACTAAATGTTTCTAGGGCATCAGCATGTTACTTCTGAGATTCTTTTTCATGAGCTATTGTGCTGTCATACCTTTTATCACTGTAAATTCTGCAGCCCGGTCTCTCTCGCTTTGTAATATGCTAAACTATCAGAATAGTAAACCTGCTTGTGGTGTGTGTCTATACAAAGGAAACTTGTCTGCAGGTGTTTTTTTTAATTGCCATCATGAATTGCTATTGAGCTGCACATACACACTAATATATTTACATCTGTTCATTTTTTTTTATCTAATCACATATAGCGCTGTTTATATCTTCACCTGTTACATTTTAGGCACATCTGACCGTAGGATCTTTTTAACACTAGAAAGGTAGAATTGTGATTCATAATGATTACGTTCATCAGACTTTATTTTAAATGCTCAGTGGGGTTTAATAATCCAGATACTGGTAGTTTGGTAGAGATGTTAAGGACAACCCAATTTGCATAATATTGATAGAAATGGTGTGATGGTGTTCATTTGATCTCTTTCATTTCTAAACCTGCTAAAGCTCTGTTCTACATTTAATGTCCTCCAAAAGATAGCAACACCATTCAAATGTCAAAGTCTAAAGATCTAAAGAATGTCAAAGTCTATAGATCAGGGCAAGAGATTTATTTCAAGGCCTCTTAAGATCAAGAATTTAATTTGAGACTATTTCAGAATACATAAAGAAAAATAAGCAGGAGTTTCTTTATAGTTGTAACAAATTTTGCCAACTGCTTCCATTTCAATCTAATGTTTAAAAAAAGTTGCACTTTTTATTCAGACTTAAAAATGTATATATATTCAATAGTCTTACCTTTAATGTAGGGTTAATTTTTACTTCTTAAGAAGTCCTTTGTTAAGAGGAAAGATGGGGTCGATCTTCTGTTTTATGACTGACTGTTAGCAGTAGTGTGGCTGATGCAGTACACAGCTGCAATAAACTCAAAATATGGCACATAATTTAAGCCAAACAAAACATCAACACTTTTGTTAATGATGATAAATCTTACCACTCACATAACATGATCAGGTAATTCTGTACCTGTATGTTAATGAGAGGATTTAAAATAGCATGCTCCCACCATCTCTCTCTCAGGGTAGGCAAGACTCTTCTATTCTGCCACCGAGGTGGTGGAACGAACTTCCTCTAGATGTCCGAACACTGGCTCTCGTCAAACAATGGGTGAAGACACATCTCTTCCTGAACAGTGAACCAGTGTTAATGTATTCCTTGATAGAGACCAAAGCACTTTCATACGTTGCTCTGGATAAGGACATCTGCCAAATGTCGTAAATGTAAAAATAAGTTTAATTAGCATATTAATTTCCACAACAGTCATACAGCTAGGGCTGTCAAAGACCAGAAATGACTGAAGTAACTCACAGTAGTAATAGGGAATGCTATAATCTCAGTGTATTCAATATATGAAGTTTTAAACGCATCTGTTTCTGTTTTAGCACCAAGTCAGCCAGCATGTTGTTTGTAGTCAGTCAGTTGTGATGAATGGTGTATACTTTCCTCTTCAAACAGCATTTTGTAGAGTCAGTGTAATAGATGTAACAGCTGAATATAATACAACTGATTTAAAGAAAACATTGCTACTTTCTTTACTTCTAATGCTGTTTACAGCCATACTGATTCAAGATAAATATTCATGGCATAAACTGGGAAGGATGGAGGATTCACTTGTACTAATGCTGTTAAGGACCAGCTCGAAACAAACTGCTTAAATTCCTATCATTCTGCAAAGTGACACAGACACATAGGGTAGGTTTTGCAGGGTTGATTTACATGCGTCATGCAGTGTGGATTATGACGACCGTTCAGTACTTAGCAACCTCCATAAAGCAGATTGACAGTAAACCACCCTGTGTCCCGGATTAGAATCAAGGTTTCAGACATATCCATCACCGAGGGGACAATTGATGCTCACTGGAGTAGATGTAGTAATCTAAACAAATGGTCTGTATGCACAATAGATGTGAGGCAATATCATAAGATCTCACCAGAATATCATCACTGTGTTTGCATTGTGCTCTCAGGTTATAAGGAAGATTCAGCCGAAGGGCACAAACGTCTGCTGAACTGTTTCAGCTGAGTCTGATACTGATTCCAGGTCATCTACACAACTACAGAGGGCTCTTACTCTGCATGTGGGTCATCGTGGTTTAGGAAGCAGTATTTGGGATACACCTGAGTCATAGCTGGTGCTCAAGCTTGGCTACCAGGGAGCTTAAACCTTGATTACACAAATCTTTACTTGAAGCTGAAGCTATTTTATATAAGCCAATGCTCCAGTCAAAATTTGCCTGCTCAAGTTTGCAAGATGTTATAATAATGAATCTCACTACCCTGAGCAATGGAATTTGTTCAGCTCTCAGCAGGGTTAAGAAAAAAATAGAAATTTAAAAAAAGAAAAAGGAAGTCAAAGAGGAAGTCAAACATGTAAAGGAACAAAATTATTGCACAAACATTAAACCAGAAGTGCGAACTCAATAAAGAAATCTGTCCGATACTTTCCACTTCTGGTAAAGACCTACATTCTGGAGTATAGATCAGTTCAACCAAGATATGGGAATTAAAGACAGCTCACAGGCTTAATCTCTTTACTCTCACTGTCTTTCAACTGCCGTCACTGCACACACATTCAGTATCCTTAACTGCTCTAGATGTCTTTAGATGCCCAGAGTCCTTTATCAATGAATATAAACAGGGTTTGAAAAAGTGAGCAATGTTGGCCGTAACATTTTGTAAAAGTTATCCACTATGCTTCCTTTGAACTTCATCATTTTTGTTGCCATTGTAATGAAAGTTGTTTTACACCACATGACCACATTTCATGGTGGAGCAACTGAGCAACTCAGACTCCTACATACCATTTCAAGACGTTCAGATTGAATTTTTACTTCCCTGCTCCTCTGCAGGTGCCCCACCCATGTATGTTGTATTACAGTTTCCTTCCTGTTCCATTTTTTTTAAACGTATTTACACACACCCTTGTCTGTACATAGACAACAATTATGTAACAAAAACATACAGTGCATTGGTTTTTAATTATTAACATCCACCTATTGTTCTATAAAATACCCCGTACTTCTGGGAACACAAGGCTGATCTTCTTAAACCATTATTTCACCACCAGCATTGTAGACGTTTGTGTAAGCAAAAAAAATGTATAAAAATACATAAAAACTGTTTCGTTAACTTGTTCATCATTAAACATTGCAAGAAATAAATGGTCAGTAAAATTAAACGGTAAATTATGCTTCCTTTTCTTCATTGGAGCCTTAATCAGTTTTAAAACAATAATGGCTAAGTTTAGCCAATAGATGGCGGTAGCAGCTCAATGATAGTTCACGGAATCGCTCAGGTCAAACAATATTACCAAGTAGCAGTGAGCACACGTTAAAACAAAACACATCTCGTTCGCAACAAAAACTAATCTGGGACAAAGTGAAAGCAAAGATAATTTTATTTGTCATTTTTAAAATATGTGACAAATCCTAAAGCACGTCATATGTAAATTTATCTTGATATCTTTTGAAGTTACAGAACAAAGTCTGAAACAGGTCTGCTTCCGGTCTAATGAACACACTCAAAGTCTAAAGTCACAACAGGGGAAATACGAATGAAAAGAAGAATTTTACCAAGTTTTCATAACATTTCCATCCAGTAGGGTGTGCCTGCTTCTCTCTCTCTCTCTCTCTCTCTCTCCCCTTCAGTGAACTCCACAGGAGGTTCGGCCTCTTCACTGTTCCCAGACTTCAGACTGGTGGGAACTTGCTGAGGGTAGCGCTGTAATTGGGTGCTATTTTTACATTCAACATGCACAATCTGTCAAGGTCTGCTCCTCAGGGATGTGCCACCAGCAGTATCCTTAAGCTGCGGAATTTCACCCAAGACAGCTTTCCAGATGTGATGGAAAACATCTGGACCCAGCTATTCTGCCCCCAAGTACTCCTTGGTCTTTAGGATGAACAAATAGAGCTTGTGAGAACCACCATCTTGATTTAGTTTACAATTTTAATACAAATTCTAGATTAAGAAATGCCAGGGTGGGGATGAAGATAAACCCAGATGCCCTCTCAAGTCATTTAGCACAAAACAAAACAAAAGAAAACCAGCCCCTTTAAAAAAAAAAAAAAGTCCAAATTGTGCTAATTAAAAGTCACGATATTTGTCTGTATTTCCACTTCTAATTTCTACATACTATCTGATGACAACAAAACCTGATAATGGCAATTATAACACCAAACCAAGTTGATTTGCCTAACATTTATTTGTTGCTTTAATTTAAGAAAGCAAAAATGTCTGCTTTTATTTGCATTTAGTCATTCCAGAAACACATCCACGTTCTCGTGATACAACAGGTTACACTTAGGCATGGAAAATAGACATGAAGTTCTTTTCTCTTGAACTTACTGACACAAAAGAGATAACTATAATAGACTGCATTGAAGACTGAAACTGTACACAATTAAAGCACATACAAGTAAATTTGCACAATTTCCCCATGCATCCCTCATGGAAAGGGAACAATAATCTATTCATATTAACTACCGTTTATTTGTAAAATTACATAATTATCATAAAAGCTTGAAAATGAATAAACACCTGCAGGAGCAAATGTTAAATCCTCTCCCAGGGGCTGTGTCTTCAAAAAACGTCTGCTAAGACCTTCATAAATTTAACAACAGAAATTATCCACAGAAGAATAAAGAGAAAATATTATATTAAGTATATTTAAAAGCAAAGCACCCACTTTCCTGATCAGTGACAAAAGCTTCAACTGAACATGTAGTTTACCTGTTTGTGTGTTTTTTCCCGGTGCTGTAGGTGTATGTAGGTCTGTTAGCGTTACAACATTTGAATTACGTCAATGTATATGCTTTTCACTTGAAAACATCTGGATTAGTCCCAAGTATATCATTTGCCAGCTAAAACTTAAAGGAAAGCCACCCATATTCCAATGGTGAGAATGTGAAAAATATAAGAAATAAGTAAATAAATATCAGCTACTATTCTTAGCCCTCAACATACACAAAATAGGGTTTCCTGAAAATCATCCCTGTAGGTTTTAAGAATTGGCTAGTGTACACACAGTTATGAGTAATCGAGCAAGATGGGACATCCTCATTCTACACTTTTTTTTGGGGGGGGGAAACAGCGAAGTTTAGTCTCTGGTGTACATAGATTCCTTTGTGTCATTTCCTGAAGCTAGACATTATACTAACTAATCGAATTCCCTTTCAAATCAGTTCAGCATACCAAAAGCACTGATCAAGTTCTTCACTGAAGCAGACATCGCTCAATTCAGAAAACTGAGAATGTCAGTCAAGCACATTGTGGGCGTAACGGTGGTGCTATGATTTTCTAAAAGGTCTTCCTGAGCACTGTAGCTGTCAGTTTCACAGATATTTCCTAAACACAGCAAAGGTGAAGAAGCAGAATCCTCTGAGAGATGAAATTTGGCATTGTTGTTTACTGTCAGTTTGAGCACGAGTCTGGATTGCAGCTGAACTGCCTTTTCCACAAGAAATATAAATAGTATACAAAATATTATTTCCTATTTTGAAAAGGTACATCAAACATGAGATTCAAAAGTCCTTTTGTTTACTTTCAGGCAGTAGAAAGTTTTAAGTTATTTGGCTTTTTTAAATAATTGTCACAAAATTATAAAACTTTGGCAATTTTGGGCAAATAATTGCACACCGTGAGAATTAAGATGTGTAGGGCAAAAAAAAAAAACAAAACCAAAACAATACAAGACAAGATAACAAACCAATCAAAAAGTCTTCTCTTACCCTTGTGTAAACAAAACAAGTGCAACCTTAGTTTCTGCTCATTTTTCAGCCCATTCACATGTACATGATGCCCTGACTGCATGACGTCAAACATCTTTAGCATCATAATTACAAATGTTATTATTAATGCCTTGATTAAACAGGATATTTAATGCATTCTACTGGATCATGGTGAGGAAATCATCATCTCCCATCTCTATCCCAATGTAAATAAGAGGTCTACCTTATGTACCCAAATACTGCTGTACGGAATATTTGAGTCTCAACAATGCACTTATTACGTTTTTAAAAATATAAGATATGGCAATGACAAGAGCATCATTAATTAATGCACAGTCATTTGGGAAAAGTGTTTAGGTTTGGATTTGATAGTGAAGAGTCACAGAAATGGCACTCTGAGAGGGAGTAAAGATGACTGGTCATTAAGGGGATGGAACAGACACCTCCAAGAGCCGGTTGTTTTTACGCTTGCAGCTGACTTGATTGCTGCTCTTGGGTCCGCCTTGGATGAATTTGACACAAACTTTATCCTGCTTGAATTGCACAAGGAATCTGCAAGCAACATGGGGAGAATCAATAAATGACTAAATCTCTCTGTATATACTTTATATAGAAGCTATGTGAGGAAGACCTACTCATCTGAGATGTCAACGCTGATTGGCTCCATGTTGGTCGAAGCAGCACCTGTGCGATAGATCTTGGTGATGATCTCTATTAAGCGATCACTACTCAGCAAGAAGTCACCTTTGGCTGCTGATGTAGTGCCCTACAAAGAGAGGGGGGGGAGGGGGAGGGGGTTACTAATGTTGAGAAAAAGGTCATGCTGAAATCACTTCATACACAAAGTGAATTTATATTTCATATTTTAATAAAACTACACATGTTGAAATAAGGAAAAATACACCCTGAACAAATTATAAATATATCTTTATACGTAACAGTCTTCAGTGACGTCCAAGTGTTTTCGCTGACATGCTGATTTCACTGTAACAGTTTCTTACATTTCTCACAAATCAGAGCAGTTCAACTTTCATGCTAATGCAGACATCTACATCCTCATGCTTATCATATTGCAGCTGCACTGGGTTTTGGATCTTTGAATCCAACATTTACCGTCTTCATTACTTTGACGCTGGATTTCTCACTAATATGATCCTGAAAGTTGTTGAATGTTGTGAGTAAGGGAAAAAAAAAGCTTTCACTCTTATTTTTAGGACATACATTTTGTCTAAGATCATTAGAATTTGTTATCCTATATTCAGACTATTGGATCTGCACTAGAAGACCTCCTATAACATCACAGCAGCACAAGTTCTCTCAAGGGAATAACAAAAATACAGCACCAAACAGAAAATTAGCATCGGAACTGCTAATCGGAAAGAAATATTTTTGATATAAACATATTTAACGTGCTTCAGTTGGAGTTTTGCTTTAACACATCATGCCAGGGCCTTACCTCTTTGAGTTTGAGAGCAAAGAAGCCATCATTCTGTGTGCTGACAGAGACACTGGCGAGATCAGGGAGCGGTACGCTAGCCTTCAACTGGCCTGTTTTCTGATCAGCCAGAATAAAGTTTTTCTTGGTTAGGAGGAAGATTCTGGCAGCACCCTTAAAATGAGAACAACAGTAAACTGATCATTAGACATATAAACGTATGTTTGAAGCACAGACTCGCTGAGCTGCTAAAGCTGATTTTAGGCAGCTCTTTCTAAAGCTCACCTTGCCATTGGCCCTGTTGATTTTATTGACTACATCTGCAAGAAGCACCTTCTCATCTACTACACTGTTTAGCTTCTGGTACTTAGGGTTTTTCTTAATCTCCAGATAATCTCCTCTGAATGGCTGCCCCACACTGTGGAACAAATAAGAATGTTGTAGTGCAATAATAAAAAAAAACAAAAAAAACACAAAACAACAAACATGTTATATATGAATTCAGTGTAGATGCTTGTTCATACCTGGGAGGGTATAGAACCTTCTTGTCTTTGAAGATCTTACTTGCTTCCAGTTTCTCCTCATAGATGGCTTTCTTCTCTTCTGTGAACTGGCTTCTGTATTTCTTGCACTGAATTTTAGGATGCAGTAGAGAAGATATATAGAGGGTAATGTAAGGCTGTCCCCAATTAAGGCTTTTATTGTTTGACCAAAAAGCTTAAAAAGACTAATCGTTTCTGGAAAAGGCTCACGGATAAATGAATACAAACTGAACACTTTATGTGTATTATATAACTAATTAAACACATTGAATGATTCAAAGAAAAATTGTGCATTGGGGTAAGGAATATTTGTGCACCTATTAGTTAATGAAGATAGAACCTTGTTCAGGTGAAAATTTTGGATACAATGAAAAACAACTGTCAGAGTTTTAAAATCCACCTGGTTAGAACAAACCGTACCATCCACATGGAGATGATACATGAACTCATTCATGTGGACAAACAAAAGAGAATATTATTGAGAAACATTTATAAATATAAAAAACAAAATACACAATTAAAGGTGAACGTAAACAAATGCTTGGTCTTAGGAACAGCCGTACAGATCAAAAAATATGTTGCTGTTGATGGACTATGATGACTGACCCTCCATAGATGGAAGATCTTTCGGAGTTCCTCATGTGTGCCCTGCAGGAACAGGTAAGATCTCGATGGCCAGCTCTTATCAATTGGTGACATTGAAGGCAATGTTTTCTTCAAAGTA
>JAOTRN010000048.1:11404552-11418384 GCA_028566695.1 Bagroides melapterus
TATATACATACATACACACACACACACACACACACACACACACACATATACATATACACACACAACTCCAGAATGACTGCCATACCTGTAACCATCATTTCCCGTAACACTTGACAAGGTTGAAGACACTTGTACTTGTACTAGTACTCTGTAACAGACCTCTGGGGAAAAACATTTCAAACCTTTAATATTCATGTTTGTTCATGTAGACCATCCTCTCTAACTCTGACCAGTTCAGGGTCCAATATCCACCAACACAACAACAACAAAACAGAACAAAAAATCCAAGCCCAAAGCATCATTAAGCCACTACCTTATTTTACAGTGGGTGTGGCTGCTTGACTCTGCATGCAGTCTCAATTCTTTCAATGAACCTGGCAATTGCAGGTCTGCCCAAATAGCTCAGTTCTGGTCTCATCTCACCACAACACATAATTCCACCCGTTTTGATGCCTTGTGAAGTTCAGGCAGTGCAGTTTGTGGGTTGCTTTCAGAAAGAGCTTCTTTAATGCAACATCTCCAAGCAGATCTCCTGTACACTATTTCTTCTAGTGTATTTTTAACTTCATCAAATAAATACCCCAACTTGCCTTCCTTGTGCTTCATCTTATAATTAAATAATAACACAGAAACATCCTGGAATACCTGCAAACACATACATAATCAAAAACTACCCATATAAATCTGTTACTTCTCATCATTAATCATCATCTATTATCACCACACTTATTATTATTCTGTTTAAAGCAAAACCTTAGAGAGACAGTCCAAGGGATCCTAACTACAAATGGATATCCACCCGTTCTCTGTACAGAAAAGGAAAGACAAAAACTGGAAATGGCAACAGAAATGGGTGGAGGCTTGGCACATGTGAAGGCACAGCTCAAGAGAAAGAGAGAGAGGGGGTGACAGAAGGACATTGGGCATTACATCACGAAAGAAATGTGCAGAGTCTAGAGAACAGATGTTTGTGCTTTGTGGGTAACTGTGAAAGCAAAACATGAGCCATACAAAAGAGTACAATAGAAGAATTACCCCAGCCTTCAATGGGGAAGCAGGACAACAGCAAGAGGCAAAAAAAAAAACAAAAAAAAAAAAAACCTTATCAACATTATCACGATCATCATGATTGATATAAAAACAAATCTGAATATGAAAAGAGCCACCATGGTGACACATGCATACTAGGGGCTTTCAGTGACGTGTCTAGTCACCAGACACAGTCACAGCTCCAAACAAAAGGGCGGGGAGATACATCAAATCTGGTCCAAAGTTGCACAAAAAACCCCCAAAACAAAACAAACAAACAAACAAACAAACAAAAAAAAAAAACACTGAAAGGGTGTGCCTGAATTTAGATTCTTAAATAGTGTGCTACCGTAATAGATACGAAGCCTAGCAAAAGGAAATCAAAAGCAGCATCTGAGAAGATCAAAGTATTCAGTTGGTAGGGCTGTACCCCGAGGCCTCCACATCTGACCAGAGAAAGAGGATTTGTGGGGAGATTGGGGAGGTGCCTGGCACACCCACCAGCACCAGTTTGAAGGAGAATGACCTGTAATTTCAGTTTCCTTGTGGCAAGGTTGAGGCCAAAAGCCACAAAATGATTCAATGTTGAAAATAGCATGTCCTTCCACTAGTAATCTTAAAAAGGTGGTAGTGGAGATGGAAGCAGAATCACCCAAGATAAACTTTCAGATGGAGAATACAGTAATGAACCTTAATATAGTGTCAATATTCCTTTTTATAATGAAAATCACCCAGTTATCTAAACCAGAAATTGTACCAAAAGGTCATACTTAAGGACGTAATTATAAAAATGAAGTAAATTAAGGTAGAATACTACTACACAGCTGTACAGTAGTGTAATGCACCCTGCAGGGCAGATCTAAGGAGAACATCAGAGACATCAGAGATCCTAAAGTCCTGCAGACACCACTCAGGTCTGGCACCAGTAAGCTGGATATGCTCAGCCCAAAACTACAAAATAGAGTCAAATTGTTGACTGCCCACCTGCCAAATGAAATGTGAGGATTAGGTGCAATGCCTGTATCAGCCATGTCCCACTGGACAAAGTGTCACCCAGGAAGACCCAGTTGTCTTAGAAGTCTCCCCACTGAAGTATTGCTTTGAGAAGAATGATGTGGTTTTAGAACCTCGGAATTCCCTAGGATGAGCAAGAATCTGTGTGCAAGACAGAGAAGTCTTGTTCTTAGTTTGTTGCCACTTTATACCCCACTAGTATAAACTGAAGGAAAATGAATGAAATTTCAGATCTACATGAAACACATTTCTAGCCACATCCATAATTTCCTCCCATCACTCCTATCACACAGGAAACCTATACATAGCATCTTAATATGGACAAAAAGTAGATGTAATATAAAAGAAGGAACTTGTATATCCTTCCTCTACAGTCTAGGCTTTTGTTCTCTTCCCTCTATTGGAGTCAGAAGACAACCACCTCAGCTGGGCATGGTTCTTAGGGCCTAGAAAACCTGACATTGACTTAATATCAGAGCTTTCAGTTTCCCTTTTGACACTGGGGTCATGATGGCTTTCCCAGGATGTGAAAGCAAGGACAAGGAAACAAAAAAAAAAAACTCAACAACAACAACAATAAAAAAACAACATTGATTTGGTCAGTGCCACAATACACCATTGTATGGAAGCCTGTGATGTGTTTGAATGTTTGGTGTTGAAGTAAAACCTCAAGACTGACAGTGTAGAATTGTGATACACACAATGCCCAGATTCTGCACTCTGGAGGATTTCCGTATCCTGTTGAATAAGCTGAAGGGGTAGTGGAGGAGTTCCTTCTGAGGAGACCAGGCAGGAATGGGAATGTGGTCATTTACAGCAGACAATGGGCAAAAGGTTCAAAACACACTATTGTTATCAACCAGGTGTCAGTAAACCTGTTAGTGGTTTTCTACTGAAGCGTGTTGCAGTTTACACTGAATGTTTGCAGGGACAGTGTGTCTAATTTGTATATGTAAACTTTTGGAAGTTCTGCTTCATGTAGCAAACAACCAGCTTATTTAATTACTTCTAAAAGGCATTATAATACACAACAAGGCTTTGAACTATTTAGCAGTTTCAGTCTATTTTCATGGCTGACATACAGGTTGTCTTATTTCCATTCAATATGTACATGCATCGTAGCTCAAATGTTTTACACTTCAAAACAATAGCAGCACGTGAGACATACTTGAGGAAAGCCCCTAGTTCCAAACAACACACGCAGCCATCCTGCGCGCACACACAGGAGGTCAGGAAGAGGAAAGCGTGAAGAAGGCTTTTTTTAGCCTCTACTCTCTGGATGGATATAGTATTCCCCTGTCTACTCTGAGTCAGCTTTCCTGACTAAGACAGGAGTTGGAGAGCTACAAACTGGGTGATCTGGCCAGCTGACCTTGAATCAGAGCTGTTTCAGAATCACACTCACTACCGTACCACGTACTTGAGTGACGGCTGGCCACATACACCGCCCAAATTAAAGGGGTAGAAGTGTGTCGGCTTAGGATAATAGTTTAACTAAAGCAACACAAAAACGTACCACCCTAAGTAGTGTGGGCTGGTCAGCCTACTCTGTCTGGTGCAAACATCATTCCTGAAAAAGATACCGATTTGTATTACAAAGCAGGTTTAGAAAAATAAATTGAAGAGTTTGGAAAACTATAGTTACATCCACAAATAAAATAACAGCCACATATTCCAAAAGTCCACTCCTTTAGGCTCTGAAGGTAAGAATGGAGAAGGCAAAAGGAAGCACTAAGTGAACAGTGTATCTTTCATTCTAAAATTAGAGAGTTTTTCTAATCATAACACACCACTCAAGTATACAGAGTGTCTCTGGAGCTCAAAGGAACAATCCTTTTTGTGTTCTAGTGCCCTGATGCCCCACAGTGAGAACATCCTCTCTTACAATTCTGTTCAGATTGCCTTAGAGACGTAAAATGGGGGAAAAAAAAAAAAAGTCATTAAACGATGAAGCAGAAACACACACACACACACACACACACACAGAGGATGCAAAGAAAAAAAATGCCAAAAATAGTACAACATTTGACATCTCTCTGGGGGAGGCATGACCCAAATTTAACCTTTTTCGATACAGTGCTGATGGGCATGTGACCAGTCTCTACTAGACTACAGTTGGAGCTATTGTAGCTCATGCAAAGGGGCTGCAGAAAGGCCAAACTATGTGCAGCAAACCTTGTTTATCCAACCCCCCCAGCAGGAAGTGAGGGAGTAAAACAGGTCACCATACTAAGACTGGGTCACCACTGCCTTTGCTTGGCAAGAAATAAATAATATAAGGGGTACTCTAAAATAAAAAATAAATATTGTCACTAAAAGGAATTTGGATGTGGCTGAGAAGGACTACCTAATGAAATAGGTTTGTTTATCATTTCTAATAGGCTTAGTGTAAATGCTCAGTCAGTAATGAAACCCTGAGAAACCATATACAACATACAAACCATACAACCTACAACCTACAACATGCAACCAACATACAAAAATGTGAACTCTGCAATCATAAATCCAAACAGGGGTGTAAAAATCTGATAAACTGAGTTTTGTTGCTACATCTGCAAATTTATACCTTTGTTTCTGTCTAAAAGCATCTGAAAACTTCTTTAATAATTTATGTCTTGTACAGAGATATAAAATCGGTAGCATTTTTATTAAATCACAATGCTTTGACTGTACTAATGTGACTGTACTAATGTGAGCGAATTTTCCTAGAAATCTTGCAACAAAGAGTGGGTACTTTCCAGTTGCTATATGAGCTGTTCTCCAACTGTTTCTCCTGGGACTTACAACACATATGGAGACCAGTCCAGTGTTCAAGCTGTTAGCCTTTCAGCATATTTAGGTCGACTATAGACAGCCTGATATGGAAAAATCTTTTGCATTTGATGTGCTGGAGAAGTGAAGGTGGGGTGGCTATTCTTAGATAAAGAGGGATGCCGGCACCATTATCTAGCTGGCTGAAAGTACAATCTGCCAACGCACAAGGTCCACAGATCACCTCTCATCTGCCTCCTTGAATCACTGATTCCTGAGATGACACACTACTTCATGAGTTATCAACCACTTGAACAGATATTTGCCATTTTTAACAAACAACTGCAATTCAGGGACAGCATAAACAGTGGGGCTTTTCTGTACCCAGATAGCTTACAGAAACAAGCACAATTTGTCAGTACATTAATGTGAAGCAGATATGCCAAACAGGCTTGTGCCTGCAGCCATTTACAGGAAGAAGCTAGCCAATAAAATTCTGCTGGATCAAGAGATTCTGGGAAAGCAAACAACTATACCAATTGTGTAAACAAACAGATGATAGAAAGAGTGCAGTTCCTTATTGCCTCAGCTGCCTCTGGCCAACATTTACAGGCAACAGATCAGTACTACATGACACTGTGGCTGAGACTAATTTATCACATAAAGCAGCATAGATGGTGTTAGTCCAAGATCAGTGCAGTCTGAATGTTTGACCTTTGCCCAGTAGGCAGCAGTATAATCTCAGCTAATAACTATTTGCTCATCAGTGCATAGATTGCAGCATAGGGACACGATGTAACTGTGAATTATGAAAGCGGGTAAGTCACGCCAGTCTAAGGCTCTGTTTGGGCCTGGTTTAGTGATAGAGAGGCAGAAGCTTGTCTGTGTAACACATGTATGTGAGATGTGGCAGTCAGGAACCAAGTCAAATACAAAGATTTCTTACACACACTTACACACACACACACACTTCCTCGCAAATCTTCCAGGACTGCTCTCTGACCCCATAATTAAACCACGCCTTTACCCTACACTGAATATGGTGCAGTACAGCAACATATTTCTCTATATATAAAATCATTATATATATATTATATATATATAGTAATTATACACACACACAGTATATATACAGTATAACAGTATATACACAATATATATATCACACACACTTATGAATAATCACAGTGCTAATTGCTAAGTGCTAATTGACTGATTTCTATACTGTAACAAAATGAATAACTAAACAAACCGACCCTCTGTAAAAACTTCACAGACCTGTTTAAAATTTCTGTAAACCAATTTACAGGACTTCCATTGAGGAAGAACTTTATAGGAAAAACCAGTCATGTGCAGAATGTTTGTTTGCAAATTCTGCATTAAACCATAATCCCTTGTATAAGTTTAATTTAAATAGTCATTTGCTTATATACAGTAGCTGTTTACTATATATGAGACATAAAATAAACATTGAAAGAAAATTTTTTTTACAGTGCTTAATTGCTACATTGAATAATTTATCTTGTAATGAATGACAAGTGCCCTGTATGGACTGATTGAATGTGGAACATACATAGAGAGGAGGAGGTAGAGCACAGCCAACCATGGTCTAAAAATCCCCAGGTGTTCAGAGCTTATTTTTCCTTAGACTGAAGGGCATGTGCAGCCAGCTATGCCGCCCATGGCTCAAAGAGTCTAAACGTTTAGATGGGAGACAGTAACAGTTTAATGCCTGACTTCAAGGCTCTGTCTTTGATCTGCTGCTGGATGAACATTGTAACTCACCTCTAGGTCACAACAGAAACATATCTTCCTCTGATGTGGCAGCTTGAAAACAGTGAAATGTTCATGTTAATGGTGTTTGAAAACTGGCTAGCTAACTGCATTACATTTCATATTCTGTCGTTTACATTAACAAGTTGAACTAAACTTAACATGGATTTTCTACACAAAAAACTAATTCACACTAATACAATTTAACAGAGTTTAGATCCACAGAAACAATGATCCAAGAGCTTCATGAAAAAGACCCAGGTTGTGAGGGTTTTAATTCCCCAAGGCTGCCATTTATGTCGGACTGTCTAGTCCATCAGCAGGGTGTGTTCTCCACATACACAAAGCCCCAGTGATGCTTGATATCAGTGTACTGGGGAGACAGGAGCTGAGAGTGCACCCGGGTCCCATTACCTTATTATAAACATGGTAATATAATACTGCCCCAGAGACTTGCCCCTATCCAGCACAATCTGGCCATGTCGTTCAAGGAGAACCAAGCACCTGAGTCAGGACTTCAGACCTGCATATCATAACTCTCTCTCTTTCTCTCTCTCTCATATTCTAATTTATTTCCAATATTCAAGCTTTGAGGATTTGACTCGTAAATTAACATAAATGATTAATAACTGTGAAAGCCAGTTTTGGGGCAAAATGACATCATTGATATGGACATACTGGCCACATTTAAAGCTCTTCTGTGAGCAGACACAATTGGTCCTAATAGCCCAGGAGGCCAGCTGCAGTTTCTATGTATTCTCTGTAGACCAGGCTTTATCGAGTAGCAGGTGTGCCTTGGCCCCTAAGACACCGCTAAACCCCGGTGGGACAAAGAGGGAGGTTCATGATTGCAGAAGAGCATTAGGAATGAGACACAGTTTCATAATGTGTCTGCTCAGACAACACCACTCTAATTTATTTGTAAAAGATAAAATAAGGAGGGATGTTCAGGGACACCAGCTCTGGAAAAAAAACAATAGATAAACGACAACAGAAAACAGATAATAGAAAAGAACATAACAGAAAACAAAAGATTCCTAGTCATTTGAATGTCCTTTAGCTAAAAAGTAATACACACACACACACACACACACAATTTTAAAAACAAAAACATTTTAACCAAATAAAAAAATATAGAATTTTTGACTTTTCATATTAGGACTGCAGGTTAAAGGGAAAAATGAAAATGGATTGTTAAATAATGAACTGTAGGATGTGTTAGAGAACAGCTGACAATATGCCTAGTGGGTTTCTGTCTCTGAACCTAAATCCTACTATCCCTGGTATCGTTATATATTGTTGACTGTCACTTCCACAGAGGTTCTACATAACGTCATCTGCACCGACTCTGTTAGTGCTAGTTATGGCTTTAGTGACTGTGACTGTAAACTGAATAGATTATAGATGAAACATATGATGTCCTCTAGCTTCTGACTAGTGAATACTGATTCAAATATAATGAGAAAATTTATAATTGTTGTTTAGTTGTTTCACAAAGATGCTATACACTCATATAATGTTAATGCTATGATAAATATCTCCTAATGATGACTGATGTGTCCAGTACCAATATACCATTCATCTATACATTCAGGAACTGTAGTACATATTCACGTCAGAGTTAATATCCAGGAATAACTTACAGCTTCATTTACATAACTATAACATTGTAGTAAAGGAGCATGAATTATGGCTGTAACTAAGGATTGATAAACTGTGTCAAGTTGGCATCAAAAGTGCGACTAATTTTTTTTTTTCTTTCATGGCTTCATGTGTTCACAGTCTAGACTTCAAACAGCAATTTTACTTCTAGTAGAAATTCATTGTTCCAAGATGCTTTGGCAAAGCAGTACAACCATCATGCTTCCATTCCTGAAAACAGTCTAAACGATGAGGTGCTGTTTTCAGTCAACTTTAAAAGCTCAATGTGCTGAACACATGTGACATCACACCAACATCCTCAGTCAGGAAATAATTACTCACTATATTTACACACCAGCTTCACAGGTTTCGGTCACAGCATTCCTGATTGAACAAGGAAAATTCCAAATCAAAAGGTTAAAATGAGAACTATCAGCTACCCTTGATGCTGTCGAATGATGGTCCTGCCTGTTTCATCAATGAATGAGAAAATACACAAAAGTATTCACACTCAGCTAGAATTACCTCACCACAGTAACATGACCACAGAAACCCAGAGTCAGCAATACAGTGTGTCTCTTCCCAGACCATTCAGGATGAGCAGCCTAGACTGAGGGATTTGAAAATGTAAACACTGTGGCAAGTTCACCCACCATGGATCCCAAAATGACATCACTAATTGTTCATTCTAGGTCATTAAATAAAACTTGTATAACACAAAAACATACTTGACATTCTCAACAAGATACTTCTAATGATTCAAGAACAAAATCACAATTTCTAGTATTACAATATTAAACAAAATCTATAGAATTAGGTCTCACTATTTATTCTCACTGAGTGAACAGTTCAGTATGAACCATAATACACAGCTGGAACATAAGCAGTAGAGATCCTACACAGTGACCAAGGCTCTAATCCAATACACTGAAAATATGCACTAAAACCTACTGTCTAGGAACAGTATAAGTGGACTTCTATATGCGATTAAAGGGAGGGTGATGACTGCGCCAACATGTAATAAAGCCACCTTTGGGTGTCACCATGAAAAACAGACCACTCTACTCCCTTCATTATGTAAATGCTCTTAAAAATTAGGAGTGTTAGAACTACCTTGGCATCACATGCCTTCTGAGTGAGTCTGTGCTTACAGAAACAATGCAGCTCCTCCGGCATGTTGCTATGTGACAACATTTGACTTTAAGCACCCTAGAGATTCACTTGTTCGACAGTGGAGGTGCTACTACAACAGGTCAAACTAACACAGGTGTAATTTAAAACATTTTTCTTTCTTTTTTAAATTATCAGCTTAATTCTATGCGTATATCAGTGTTTCTCTGTACTACTCCGTATTTAGCAAGGCCAATTCAATTGGATGTAATATTCATTAAAGAGAAGATGTCTGGAATATCGTAGTCCCTTTAAAACAAACATGACTGGGTAAAGAGAAGAGAGTATGGGACTTATCAAGTGTGGAATTTCCTTTAGTGATGCTATAATTAGAGGAGTTTTATTACTGTAATAAGGGACATTTCCAGTCTATTAATACCAAAGAATATATTATCAGCTGATATTAAATAAGACTTTCCCAGATAAATCGAACATAAATGTATTTAAATTCAACCCATACAAAATTCATCATGTGACCATGGACAGATTCTTGGAACACTTGTCCCTCAGTGCTGAAAAGAGATTTCACTAAGCCAGGTAAATGTTTGTCTATCATTTAATCTGTGTTACTCCACAAGTGACCTTTGTAAGCAGCAGTGTGGCAAAATAAACAGTTCACTGTGGTAGAGCATGGAAAATCCAGTTAAATCCCCAATAGCCAACTAAATTTAAAGATTTCTTTACTTTCTCTCCTAATGATTTTGGAGTATGGAGATACTATATAACTAAAAAGCATCTTTTGGATGAATTCACAGGATATGACCCACATCAGGGCTCTTATCCATGCTGTAGCTATTGCTTCAAGATTTTTTTAATCTTTCCTTCCTGCTTGGCACAACTGAAAACTTTACCCAAGACACAAACATGGTCTTGACACATTAATGCTAGAATGGTGGGCAGTCACGTTAAGTAATCTGCATGCTTGGACAGTTAATTCCTTATACAGGAGATATAAGCGAGCTTACCAAAAAACCAGGAAAATGTCACAACTAGACACACAACCCGTATCTGACTAGAGGATTCAGATCAGATGGATTGGATGAAGCATTTACAATATCTAAATAAAGGACCTTATTCCAGGCCTTTATGTACTACAAGGGCATGTGCTCCCACACCTAGAATTTACTAGAGATATATTGATTTAAGATAGACGTATATTCCAGACTGACGTCTTCTAGCATGAGAGTTCCTAAGGCTGGGTAATGCTTCATCAAATGTGCGCCTAAGAACCAACCAAAAAAAAAAAAAAAAGCCTGTAATGTTTATCAGTACTGTAGGCAATTTAGCTATTTCCAGTTTATCCATCAAACAAAGGGTTGGTGATAGAGAAGGCATAGGTGAGGGTGTGAGCATGCACTGAATGGAGCATTAAGATTAGCCTTTGGATTACAGCTCAACAAAAAAAATTCTGGATTTCCCAGAATTTCAGAATGAGATCCAGAACTAAACCATCAGCATGACAGCATGTTGACTGGACTGAGCCCAGATAGTGTTTTTGCTTACACTCTGCGATCAATGATGGTATCAAGATTATGAGGTGTTGACTATAAATACAGCTCAAGCCTTTGTCAGCACAAAGGAAAAACTCCTATGAAGGAATTACAGTGAGGTCAGGACAAACATACAATAAGATCATAAGATTCAACAGTACTCACTCAAATAATTAATAAAAATATTCAGATTTGCAAGTATGTTTGTGTGTCATCACACCGAATTTTTTAAATTTGTACTTAATGTGATACAATGTAATAGATTTAATCTTACTGTGTGACTAATGAAATGAAATTGTAAACATTTATTTAAAAAAAAAAAAAAAAAAAAAAAATCACACAAAAAGTATACAAAACATATCAGAAACTACACAAACTAATTTAGGTTCATGTAATCGTTACTTTCTTGAACTGCTGATAATGAAGCAGTTTATGGCCCATTTACAGACTGTGCAACTTTTGATAACATTTCCATAACCATCTAAGAGATCTGCTTCTCAAGCATGATGGCTGAAACAGCTGTCTTGGATCAGCACTGGACTTGGCAAAGGATCACAAAAGAAGCGATCATCGACCCTGACTTTAGTCTAATGTGAGGGTTAAGACTGGAACAAATAAGAAAAACATAAAAGATGAACCAGAAACTCAGCACGCCAAAAGAAATGGGAAATATAAATGGGAAAACATGAACATGGAGCAGACCATAATTCCTAGAGTTGTCCTAGACAGGAATAGAAGCTTAAGGTGAGAGAAAACTATGAATGTTATTAACAAATACTAAAAACATTAAAGTAGTGAAGTGAAGAGATGACAGAGTGAGACAACAGCTGAGGTGTTGTTAAAGGTCAAAATCCTGCTGGGTTTATTGTGTATCCTACTCTTGGCACTGGGCCACTGGTCTTTCACAGGGCCTGTGTGTATCTGCTGATTTCTATAGAAAGCGGAGGCTAATTGCACAAAGCAAGCTGCTTTGTTTTGCTTCTGTCAGTCGGAGAGAGAGACAGATGGCCATTAGCTGGAGTGTGGCAGAAAACGCCATTCCCTCCCCCATGTACAACTGCAGCAGGTCTCAAAGGTCACAGGAAGCAAGAAGAGGTTTGCAGTTTAACCATGTGAAGGTATCATACATAGAAGTTTGGATCAAAAAAAGTTCTGATAAGATAACTATGAAGTGTAATAAAATCTATAGTTTAAGAGAACCAGTACGTAATTACATGTAAAACATCCATAAAAGCTACTGTATTTTATGGAATATCTCTGGTTTTTAACAAATTTACATTTTGAATACTGAACAGAGAATAAAATCTTTGAATACTTTTGTTCATATGTTTTCTTTCAATCAACACTGATCGTGCTGAGAGTAATACTTATTTTACACGCAAAAATATTTTCCAGTGACCGCACACTTTGTCACTGACACGGTACATCGAGGTACATAATGGTTTGTACCTTTAGTATAGTTTTTTTTTCAACCTGGAAACATGTATACATAATAAAAAGTAATTTGAACCACATTCTGTAACTAGTCTTTAAATATCACTGATCTCCTATTAAACTTTAATCCTAAAACCTAATTAATTAAAGGTACACCAAGTGCACCTTTTCAGGTACAGAATACATAGTAAAGGAACAAAAGATGTACCGCTGCTGGTGCCACCCCGGCAACAAGGAAAAATACAGCTTGGGACATTTATTTCTAAGAGTGTACTGGGAACAGGTCCTACACAATATGAACGGGCTGAAGAAAAAGAAAGATGGACTTACATGTGAGGGCTGAGTTCATAGAAGTTCCTGTTGCGGTACTCTTCTACCTTGTCTGCTGTGTAGATTGGCAGGTTCTTGTAGGGGTTCATAGAAATTACCACACTACCAATATATGTCTGCAAAAAAAATTAGATAAGTGTTAATGAGGTAAAAAAAATGAGGGGAGAACCCACAGAAATTCTTAGCAGGATGTTTTCCTTTAGTGTACGCTAAAATGTTTAACTGTACACCATCAAATGTGCCCAATAATATAAGTGATGGTAATTCCAGTTGAGGGACCCTAGCTAGATTAAATTAGTTATAGAGGTGTCTAAAGTATTTTATAACATCCCATACAGCTTACAAGGCTATATAAACAAGCCATATACAAGCCACAAACATGTGGTCCCAAGACCCTACTAAAAACACTCAACCATTCTGGAGGCAGTTGCACTGAGGTCAGAGGAACTCTGCATCTGTTGGCATTTTTTCATCTGGGAATTCTTGGAGTATTGTTCAGGCATGCAGGGGCCCAAAAGCACAAGCATACGAAAATGCAATAAAAAATGTGTGGAATCCTAGGAAGCATCTGCTAAAACAGTTTGAATTAGTTTCTGTTTTTAGTCTGTCCATGTTCCACCCCATTGCCTTTTTCCAATATTTCCTTTCATATCAAACCTGTGATTCTAAAAGCAAAATAGGGTGGACATGTTTATATGCACAGAAACATCAGATGGCAGTCTGATTCTTGCAGGCCACACTTACCTTCTATTATAATGGGTGTGGCGTAATCCTCTCAGCTGGAGAGTCACGCCTCGCCATAGCAACGCAAAGCACAACCTACTGTTCAGTTGAAATGGGTGGCATAATGAGATCTTTGCATATAGCACTAAATGGAAGGTGTTTTACTGATAAATACAAACAGCACCCAGTGTATAACAAACACAGTGTATATGCAATAGATATTGTACCTACAACAACATAAGCCTATTTTTGTATACAAGTGAAACAAACACACCTAAATGTCCCAAAATAATAAAATACCCAAAATAATCCGGCACAACCTCTCACTTCTCTGAGGGTTTTACATCATAATCATAATCTCATAACCTGAGGCAACATAAAACTCAAGGACATCTGTACAACAGATAGATAACGAGTATCCTGAACATTCAAATTAGTTCTAACTTGATAATAACGTGCCATTACGAGGCTTGAAAT
>JAOTRN010000048.1:11418484-11428718 GCA_028566695.1 Bagroides melapterus
AAAACAAAACAAAACAAAACAAAAACTAAAACTCAGAGAGCTGATGCTTCCAAGGACTGATCGCTTTAATTTCCAACCATTGATCCAGTGAGCTCTCCTTATCACTACCTACGGTACTTGACAAAGTCCGAAGTTCAAGATCATTTTTTGATGGACTTTGTTACC
Source organism: Bagroides melapterus (assembly GCA_028566695.1). NCBI lineage: Eukaryota > Metazoa > Chordata > Actinopteri > Siluriformes > Bagridae > Bagroides > Bagroides melapterus. The sequence goes on from JAOTRN010000048.1 coordinate 11,418,650, forward strand.
TGGGAATATAATAACGTACTAAAACTGATAATGTATCCATTGTAACAGTCTATTAGATAGATTTATATCTCTTGGAAAATTTACATAAACCAGTCAATAAGGAAATTGTCATATTCTATTTGGTATCAAAGCTCTAGGCAGTAAAATTTATACAAGTCTTTTGAATGACACAGGTCAAGTATCAAGTGCGAGGCTGTAGAAAAAAGTTTGTCTGTACTAAAAGTTGAATGTGGCTGGACATAATTGGTGGTGGTGATGATCCATGCCCTGCTTTCAAAACCACAGAGCAAAGTTCTCATTACCTGAGAACACGGCATGTAACTAAAATCTGACTGTTTATGAAGGCTATAAAAGCTATTTCACAACATACAACAACTGATCAAGTAAGAAAAGATCTCCTTTTATTTAATAGATACAACTGCTTACTTCATTACTAAAAATTCCTTTCAGTCTGTAAGACTCAGTCAGAAACAAAAACACCAGAATCTAGATGAGGGGTAGTTAACAGGTGGACTGTAGTCCTGATGCAGACATTCTGACAGTTGAAAATGGTTGAAGTTATTACAGAAATTATTGAACTTGTTTATGTATTAAAATAAATTATTGATAATTCAGTGACTAGTATTTTTAAACATATACCCATGTTACTCTGTATTGTAGCCAATTATATGCACTTATGTCACTTCTCTACCTTTGAGAATATGATGGGTTTTGACCGATCTTTTTATTATTATTATTTTTTATTATTATTATTATTATTATTATTATTACTCATTTCAAGCATTATCTGATTAATGAAGTGAGAAAAGCTGATAAAACAGAATGTCTAAAGATGACTGGACAGAGAAGGATGAATTTATTCTCTACATCAAGTCTGAGTCTGTGGCACTGGTGAAAAATGGTAACCTAAGGTGTTACAGTTCCTTGCTTCAAAAGAGGAGAATAAACAAACTTTTTAATGCTTAATTCTTCAAGACTATAAATGCGCATCAATTTTGAAGTATCTGAGCCGTACAAATCTGAGTTGACTAGCTCTGATCTAGATGACCTGCTTAAGGCACCATCTACAGTTCTGGCTAATCTATTTGACTAACTGATCTGATGTGTGGTTTCTTCTGTGAATCGTTCCTTCTAAGACATGATCTAAAAGGGCAGACGTGACTCAGTGGATAAGGCATTGTGTTTAAGACAATCAGAGTATCAGAATAAGTTCAAATTCCAGCTTTCAGTGTTTGGTCCTGGCCTCAACTGTAAGTAAATAACAGCGGTAGGAGAATGAGGTAAATGTAAATGAATGGAACATACATTGAGGAAAATGTCATAACAATAAAATAATGCTCATTAATGTCCTCTTCCTACTCACATTCTTATGTCACTCTAACGATTTGAGTATGTAACGTATACACACTGACACACAGTGAATAGGATCTGAGATAAAACATAGAGGAACTGATGCGAAGTGGTAGAAGAATGTGGGAACACAGACATTGTTCACACAGTAGACTAGAAACGTGTTTATATAAAACATATATACAGTATCTACATAAAACATGCTGAGTATAACAAAAAACAAGCGAAATGCATTGCACATTGGATATCCTGTATATATTTAATACATAAGCTTTAAAGATGATGTCATAGCTGTACCTAGTGCACTATATGTCCTATGGAAATGTATATGAGCTTCAGTAAAGGACGTGTGTGGTGGTCCTGTGTTAAAGGACATATGCTAAAACAGAAAAGTGTGAAAAAGAAATGAAAAAGAATGAAAATCTTTAGCTTTGAATATGTAAATATATTAAACATTTGAATAGTATTCGAACCATGAAGTTCACTCTGACAGCTCTATAATGAATTTGTTTTACATTAGGATAATGTTCAGTCATAGTTCTAAATATACTCAACACTGACAACAGCAACAAAAAAATGTAGAAGCTGCCATATGGTGCATCACTTTTGTTGACTTTTCAATAGTGGCTGTATATATATAGACTGGTGACAAATTAAGGTAAACCAACAAATTATGCACGTGTTCTCTGCCTTGCTGATGGTTTTTCATTTGTCAAGGTCTAAGGTCAAGATGTGTCATGTATTGAAATTATGGAAAATGGAAAAATGATGAAAGCTGATTTGACTGTCAAACCATTCTGCATGTCCAGAACTTATATTTCCATATGCCTTTAAATGACATGAAGAAGTGATCTGAAGTTGAGTGAAGAAAGTCAGACTACATCATTTAACTCAACTCTGATTTGCATCTGAACATGGTTTTAGCTTGCAATACATGACTTGGGGTGTAACTTTGACTTTAGCATTGAAATAGTGTGGAAAATAAGCAATTAATTTTTTAGAGTTTAAAAGATGATAAGTAAGAAGAAGTCATAGTACTGATTCTTTAAATAAAAGATAACATATCTGTAGATGTTTTAGGATAACTTACATAGATCTCATTGTGCTCAAAGCGCTTCTTAAGGTTCCCGATGAAGGTTTCCTCTGACAGGGGCTCAAGCAGGACCATGTCGCCCACCCCTATCATGTTGTCAAGAAGTGACGTCTTTACCTCCATTTTGGACATTCTCCCCCCCTGCGGAAATGGAAAAACATACAGAAGTCTGACTTAAGTTACTGCATTTAAACCATTTTTCATGCATTTTAGTTTCACATACAGTTTTAATCCTAGAGCTAATGAACCAAGAGGGGCATGATTTCTAAACATGGTCACTGCAAATAAACCCACACAAAATATTTGCACAGCAGCAGTTTGGGGCCACAAAGACCATTATACTCCAGAGGTCTGTTTAACCCAGAACACTATAGACTTCTGAAACTCCACTGGGAGTTATGTAACAGAAAAACAACACAGTCCCTTTTCTTGATCCCTGGTCACTGGACATTTATGGTTTAAGCTCCTAAAATGAATCCACATTCCAACTTAACAGAGGGGGTCAAGTTTAGTTTTACAGAAAATGTTACAAAAGGCTGTATTTTTTACCATAAATCTCCGTCACATCCGACATGACATTAGATAGAGAAATGAACATAAATACATGGATGGGACGGGAACCTACATTTGTCCTCTCTTTGCTGGTGCACAAATCGTTCTGTAATTAAACACATAAAAGTTGGTAGAGTCCATTTACAGACTTATATCTGGAGTTATTCAAGCTGTTGTATTGCTTGTGTCCTAAACTTACTGAGAGGCTACACAGAAGTGATCACTTGTTGTATTTAGCTCCTGAATCAAGAGTTTTTTAATACAATCCTTTTGCACTGGAAAAAAAAAGTGCTGACCTAGCAGTAACAACCTGTTATCAGTATCTCAGACTGGTTGCATAACTTAATGTGCCTTATCATAATCTGCTGTGCTCAATAACAACTGTTAAGCACAGGGTCAATTATAGAGCGTCCAGTGCTCGTTGTTTGACGCTCACAACACAAGCCTGGATGGACCATATTCAGAAACAAAATAGAGTGAGTATGTTCCATTGTTTCACCCTTTCCATTAATGAAGCTTTATATTTTCAGCTTCCTGAGATCGACCCATGAAAGTTACTTACTTTCCGTTACTTTAATTCAATAATCTCTGCATATTAAAGTAGAAATAGCTGAAAAAGTCCCCTTTTCTTTATTCACAAGTAAACTGGTGTATTTGCATACTGGAATATGAAAGTGCTGTACATGTAACCGACAGATGTCCTTCATTCATTCATTCATCTCCAGCTACTTCTTTATTTTGTCATAACCAATTCACCTTCAGGGATGTTTTTGGGAGATCAGAGGAAACCAAAGAACCAGGAGAAATCCCACTTAGACTTGAAGAGAAAACATCATATAGACAATAATCCAAATCCAGGATTGAACTGAGGTCCCCTGGAGCCTGAGGCAGCAATGCTACATCCTGTGTCACTGTTTCCCCACAAGCATTATTGGTTTACAAAAATTTTATGTCAGCTAAGGTTTAACAGAGCTTAGTGGAGGGTTAAATTCAGGATATTCCAACACAACAAATCAGAGAACAGAATAAAAAAAGAATAACATAGAGCTGCTGTTCCACAACCTGGAACATTAAATGAGCCATATTAAATCACTTTAAACCAATTATTTTCTAATCAGCTCCGTCCCACATGGTAACCGAACGTGAAGCCTAATTTATATTTGAGCCACCCTGGTGCAGGCGTGTGCACTATGAAATTGGTATAATCGTGTGAGATTTTGGTGGTGCTCTTGCAGCTGTTGGTCACATCATCATGCACCTGAATATTGTTGTATTGTTGAATAGTTTCTGATTTCAGAGAATGCACACATCTTCTCTCATTTAGACAACAGTTCAATACTGAAAGCAGAAACCGGCTTTTAGGGAGTGGAGCTCTGTAACCCCACCGACATGTGTGCAGCAGATTTGCAACAAGTAGGCAAATACATCAGCTGTCTTCACTCAAGCGGCATAGAAACTGTATTTTAAAAAAACTACTAGTCGACAAATTTCTACCCGGGCACGTGCCTTTCTTTGTTTGTGAAGTGTTGACTGGATCAGGATTACCAAGCTATACAAAAATAGAACAATAGACAATAAACCATAATAGAACCTGCATCCCGCTTCCCATAGTTACAAAAGGAAGTTAATGCCTATGATGAATCTTCACATTTACATATTTAGACACTGTTAGTTTTTGTTTTATTTGTTGGTATGTTAAAATGTTAATGTCTCATTTGTCCTTCACCATTCACCTGACTTTGCATGCTGTTTCCAACACAAATAACCATTTGACTTTCTGACACATTTTGCATGACCTGCGAGACTTTTTAAGTCATATGTGATGTCATCAGTATACAAGAAAATAATATTCTACAGACTTCTAATAAACTACACGGTTGAACAGTAGTAGTAGTAGAATGACTGATATTTTTGGATGATTTCTTTTTGTTGCTCAAAGATCTTTAGAGATGTGACTTCTTTTAATAAGTGCTTGGACATGTGCACTGAACACAAACGTCCATTAATGGTGGAAATAAATTCCCCCACCAGGCAATTTATTGATAGAAGGGAAACATGCAAATCCTTCATTTTTCATAGCAATTCATTCAGGGATTACAGATTTCCCTCATCATTTCTGCTGTGCAATCTATACAGTACATCCTGATTTTTAGTTCCTGACCTGAACACATCCAGTTTGTAGATGTCTGTAATATAATGGTTTCAAACAGCCTGCATCAAGTCAAACAGTGTAGTTGTATTGTATAGAATATTCAGTAACACCATCATTGATTGTCTTCATATTTATGTTTGACCATTACTGAAACACAGCCACTAGGCCGGATTATGCTGGATATTTTTAGATTTTAGACAAAATTAAGCCATCAGGATGAGCTGACCAGAAGCTATACGCTTGGATGCCACATCACACAACCTTTTCTATTGTGTTTGGGCCAGATCCAAAAGTCACAGCTGCTCTTAATTTTCTAAAAGCAACAACAATAATATATAATTTGGAATTCCTGGAACTGTGCCATGTGTGATTTTCCACTTATGGGCTAGGTAAAGGAAAATGTCCCCCTTTTTCACCCTAGAGCAATATTTCCCTTCACTCCTTCTTCCCATCTTGTCTCACATACACAAGTGTATAAAATAAAATAAAATGTGGTTTCACCAAAGCTCCAATTCAATGCATCATGTACACAGCAAAAACTGTAGGGAGTCAAGAATTCATTACACTAATAATTTCTGTCCAACTGTCACATTAAATCCTTTCGCACCGTGTTTCTCTTTCTCCCATCCTCCGTCTGAGTCTTTGTGCCTGTCAGTCCAGATGAAGTAGGTGTGGCTTCTGTGTCTGTCTGTCCTAGTGCAGGAGGCGTGTCTGCCCACTTTTCACTCATGATGCATTAGATCATCTCGGAAAAATAAATACACACCTTCTATATTTACCAAATTGGAAGGAAAACTAAAAATAAGGGACAACTGTCAATTATATTAAAAACACAATATTGAAATCCGTTTTTTTTTTTTTTTCAATCTTATGGCCTTAACAGACACATGATGCAAAAATAAATGATGCTGGTGTCTCTAATGGAGTGCAAAGTCCAAAACGCAGTGGCAGCCAAACTGTATTCCTGCTCGTTGGCAAAAGTGAGAACAGCGAGCGCTTCCAAATGCAACAGCTTTAGAAAGACACAGACACTGTGACTATTTGTGTGGACTGGCAAGCTTGCTCAGTGACCTGAAACACTGCTTCAAGAGCATCATTTTGTGCCAGGATAAACTCAGAGACAGACTTTTCCACTGTACTGACTCAGCACTTAAAACGCATCAACTCTTCTCTGCCTTTTTTTAACGGCTTCCCACCGATCACTGATCAGAGGGCCATCTCTACCATAGCGCAACTCCACCACAGTCAGACTTGATAATGAAGTTAAACTACATCCGGAATTACCATTATACACAATTGTCCTTATGCATGGAAAACTAATTTATGAAGTCTAATACTACGGAAAAATCTGAAAGTCAGGAACCATATGTAAAAATAAAATACTGCTAGACCATGTAGGATGTATTTGGCTGGCAATGAAAATGCAGTTTAGAAGATACTGAGAGAATTCAAATACAATACATCAGTGTGGAACAACTTACAGGAACATGAAACCTACTGTACTCCTTTTGCTGGTTGAATTTATGGCACTTGTAAACTTCACATTTTGGAAGCTGGAAAAGTTTCTGCAATATTTGATTTTTATATTACTATGCATGTGTTTTATGTCAGGTTTATGTTGTATTTATTGTTGTGTCTTTTGCTGCCTTCTTGGCCAGGTCACTCTTGTAAAAGATATTTAATCTCAGTGAATTATTATCCTGGTTAAATAAAGTTCTGTTCTGACAGTACACGTTGTTCTGTCATCTATATTTAAGAATAAAGTGAAGATAAAAATTGGTCTTGATCTCCATTAGACTTGAACAGATTACATGTTCCGAACAAACCTGACACAAATCATGTTCTGAATTTTTTTTTATTTTTATTAAATTTATCACTATAACCAGCAATTTTCTAAAGTAAACTAGAAGTTAAATCATAACGCAAGTACAAAAGACTCATCTGTACTGACACAAATATATTTTTGCTATATCATAGACAGATTTTAACAATCCGAGCTTTTAAAAGGGCCAAGATATACTGTATGTCACATTAGGAAAAACATTAGTCAAATGAACACGTCATTTGCAAACACATGTTGAGTTATATGGTGGCTACAGGCTTTCCTGGACTGAATATGTTTCTCTTCTGCATACATATGAGGCAAACTAAAAAAACTAAAATTAAAAACATAGCATTTTAAAATAGGATTAATCCTGAGAAATGAAAATAAATTTATCTTTCCACTTCAAATGCAGCAAAGCATATTTTGATAGCTGGAATCTGGTTAGACTTTTGACCATTTCCCAATCAAACACAGCTACACAACTGATTTATCCAAGACTGACATTCACTGTGTAAGTAAAGAACACTAAGCAGGCAACGTTTTAAACATCTTACAGCAGATTGTCTGATTTTACCATCACATTTGTTAAACTGGATACTTGCCCAACAGGATCTCAGCAGAAATCCTAGGCAAGTTTAAATCAGAACTAACTTCAAGTCATTAATAATTCCTTGAAGATGAGGTGTCAAATTACGTCATAAGAGAAACCTGACTCAGATCAGAACCCAACTTTCCTTGTTTTTGGCTGTCAGCCAGATTTCATTCACAGTGACATCTGAGAGGTTTTACTGAAACTTCACTCCTCCCGTTTGGCACTTGGCCCAAAATTGCAGCCACCCTTAGCTAGCCATGTGTTTGCCAATTAGTGACGAAGTTGCCCGCTTTCAGAGCTAACACCCATGACGAAACAGCGTCTACTAATAAATCTCCATTAACACTGTTTTTGAGGCATGAGTCGACTTGTATATGCGTGCAGTGGAAAGCCATCCTGCAAGTTAAGCGAGTGCAACCTAACAACAGTCATTTTTAGAAGATATGTTACATGTGACTCTATGATAAAGTGACAAAAAAGTACCCATTTATTTGCAGTGTTTGGGTTCTTATAATTTTACTCATTAAATGGTTGGAAACAATCACTTAACTTGCCCATACAGACCATAACACTTTACTCGTGTAGCCACGGTCAGCTAAATAGTTGTGTCACCATGTAGTACATTTCATGTCACATCAGAATGGCGACAAATGTATACACTACATAGCTTTCCTTACATAAACACTACTACAACCGATACAGTGTGGGTTGTAATATTACCTACATGCTTAATCACATGTGACCTATTGTCCACTTTACCTGAGACGTGCACTAGAGTCCTGCAGGCAAATTCTACAGAATAACACGACAAATAAACTCCCCAAAACTACTCATTTTGTGTTAGACAAGTTCATGTGAAAGCAAAATGAAACCATGGAAGATCACAGCTTTCAAGTTTCCTTACAAAACAAAACAAACAACAAAAATCACTAACCGATAACAAGTTATGCAGATTTATTTCTAGCAAAAGAACACTGACTGTATGGCAGCTAAACTATTTGCTCTATTGGAACAGTATAATCAAATGGATGAACAAAACTATTTGGTCACATAAAAAAGTCGAACAGGCATTGTCAGGCAAAAACAAACAACAACAAAAAAACCAAATAAAATCCCCCAACCCGTATAAAGTTAGTGAATTTACCGATCGCATATTCATTCATTTTAATCCTCAACATTAAACATTAAAAAAGACCAAATTAGTTGCTTCACCTAGAAAAGAAAACTGCGGCTAAAAAGAAACACAATAAATGAAACCGTTCTGGGCATTAAGTATACCGAGTGTGCAGAGCGGTATTCAGTATGGACTCTTTAAACATATGAACTCTTGCTAGTAATACTTGAGAGGAAAGGTAACAAAGTTGTTGTAGGGCCCTTTGTCTCCGGTATGCCTTACACCGCAGCTTAACCGGTATCTGTCTCACGCACACAATGTAACGCAAGCTACACTTTCCCCCCACTAATGTCCTCTCCTGCAATTTCAAACAGATGCCATGCAATTTCACTTTTTACACATGCAGAATTTTAGACTTTACGCCCTCCTGCACACACACATATTTTATGGTATAAGCAATACGGCATAAAGTTTGAATGGAAAAGTTTCGTCCCACAATCAGGACCCCGACCGTTTGGTAGAAAAATGATACCCTAACTGTGAATGAGAATGAAACTTACCTCGTGTTCAGAATGAAATTCCCGTTAATCCACTCCCGGAGGGAAATATAACATCCAGCCGTCTTTACAAAGGTGAAAAGGACGTTCCTCTGTGTTTTCCCGTTTTTGTCGGTGTTGTTTTGTCCCTATCAGAGAGTCGGGACGCGTCAGTCTCCAGTCAGTATCAGCTCTGCTCGCTCCCGGTAAAGACACTGTGATGTGTCCAATGTGTGTGAATGGAGACAGCGGGAGTGGCTCTGGGTCCCAAAACCGCCCCCAGTCGCTAACGATGGTTCATTCGGAAACGATTCTTTTACTCTTTTAAAATGACTCTCTTAAGTGAATCGAGTAATCTGATCGATTCAAATAAATCAAAAGATTAGACAAAGTTGTGTGCTTTTGTTGTATCTTTTTCTCCTCTGGTTATTGACTAATTTGTTTTTTTACTTTATAATTTGGTCTCAGTTGGGCTAAACTTATTACAAAAAACACTGTTATTTCTGAGTCGAGAAGTAGACTGCAATTAATAACAATATTACAGGTATACCACTGTGCATCATATTTCTAAACGTGGTGTTACATTGAACTTGCGTTCTTCGAGCCACTTATACACGTATACTGAAAGAGAAAAATCACAAACTGTTTCAGTCTCTAACACTTAGGTGGAGTTTACAGGAGCGCGTGAACAATACTCCCTGTAATATCGCCCTCGTGCGTCCTCTTAGAGACATTACATATCTATTAAAGAATTTTTTATACAAAACAGACTCTAGGGCAGGGGTGGGCAATCTTATCCGGAAAGGGCCGGTGTGGGTGCAGGCTTTCGTTCAAACCAAGAAGAAGCCACACCTG
>JAOTRN010000048.1:11433178-11443539 GCA_028566695.1 Bagroides melapterus
TTAATAAGGATGATCTGTCATGAATTGATAACATACAGCCATCATATTCAAGAAGAAGAAAAAATAATCAGTATAGTTTGTAAAATTATTTTCCCCTGATGTTGGGCTGCTCTGGTGCCATCAGTTTCTATCAGATGTTGCATAATTATCTGTGGGTTGTTATTTATTCATTAAAAATAAATAAACACACAAATACCTAAACACATGTTAGTGAGCATACCTCAGTAATTAAAGAAGCTGAACTTTAGTGGAGGTTCCTTATTGGCTTGCAGTTTCTTATTATCGTGGTCGAATTAACTTTACACCAACAACAGTGTTGGTTGTAATGATGAAGAACCAAATACTAAATGACACTATTGTGAAAAAGGATTGTAGAGATCGTTAGAATCAACTGATGTTCTCATGATTTAGGACCTGGGAATTAAGAGTCTTTCTTAAACTTTTTAAAAGAATAGTACAAATCAGCCATAAATAATTCTGGCACTGAGATTTCAACTGAGTAAGCCATGGTGAAACCAAAAACATGCTCAATATAGTTAAACCCTCAAATATGCTGTTCTGTAGCCCATGGGTGATTTTTTTCAGCAGGGGCCAAGGACTTTCACACTGAGGCATCTATAAATAAATACAGAAGTAGGAGAAAGTCCAAAAACTAGCAGCAGGTGCACTGTTGTAGTGCTCATTATCTGGGAATAAAGTATACTGCTGACTTTTAAAACCGCCTGTATAGAGTTTTACATACTCATAGAAATCTACACATCGTTTTCCAATTTCTTCTTGTAATGATATGAGAATACAATATTACTTGATTTAATGCCAATTATTTGAGTCACAGGTAAAAATTGAGACATTATTTTCTGGGCCAAATTTAAACAGTTGTATTATGCAGTAACTTCATCTCTGTAACTTTTTGCTCACCTCATAATATAAGGAACAAAACTTATACAGCTGTGTTGTTTTGGAGTCTGGAAACTCCTTAGACCCGATGACCTATTAAGGAATAGATAAAGTAGCTCTCTCCCACCGTGCTGAAATGTGTGTGCTGGTGCTGATGAGAGGCGGAGTGTCGGGAACCTCAGCGCTGAGTGGTTTGTTGGGAAATGTGACATTTGGGAAATTATTCTTGGCACTGGCTTCAAAAGCAGAGGGTTCTGCAAGTTCTTCTCTTGAACAGTTTTTAATGCCTGCAAGTGCCATAGTTGTGGCATAAGAGTCCACCACAGCCACTGATCTTTTCCTGTTCACCTCACAGAAAGAAAAATAACAAGCTGCCTGCCTTTAGTCTTTATGGCACTTGGCCTACCCTATTTTAATAAGTGGTTTGGCCAGTTATGACGTAGACTTTCAAAAATACAGTTCACTGGCGTCTGCGGATCACTGTGACTTTGGGGTTTCTTTAATGGGGATGTGTGTTTCTCATAAAGATTATGTTAGCCGCCTCACAGCAGAAACTGAAATATGTTTCAGGATGCTGAAGTGAAGTGAAGGTTTAGCAGCTATAGGATAAATACCAAATGATTAAATATTATTGTGAAAGAATTATTGCGATCATCAGAATCTAGTGATGTATACTGAAGATTTAGGACCTGGGAACTGAGAAGTTTTCTTAAACTTTCTAAAGAAATGGAACAAATTAGCCCATAAATAACATGGGCAGTGGGTAGAGAGATCAATACCAAATGCTTTCCATCATGCTTCTCTGTTGAATATATATTCGCAGTATCTACACAAGAGGCCACGATAGCATCTACATGTCTAGGCTTCTTTATGAGCATCAATTTAAATAATCGCCACAAGGCGGCGCAGCAGCTTTATTAATAGCTGGAATTTCCACATTAATCACAGTCCAAAGCAAAAGCTTTTAAAGCAATTGTTTGGAAGTCATCAGACTCTGTGCACTCAAGCAACCGGCTATTAAATTATTTCTTACTGAATTTATGATGACAAGAAAAATTTAAAGTGTCAGTTAGTTTCACTTTGACAATGTCTTGAGCAAAGCACAAGCATAGATTTAAGATGTGCAAGTCACCGGAGCTGTCAGCCGTAGCTATTTCTTCTGCTTCACTTTGATTTTTTAATAGAATTAAATGTAGTTTATTAGTGTGAAAAGTGTTGTGCTGTTGAAATGATTTTTTAAAATTTATTATAGCAGACTCTGTAACTGTATATGTGTGAGAGGACCTGAAATACGCCAACATTGATCATATTTCCTGTAATAAAATATGTAATGTTCACTGGGACACTGTTGTAGGTTTGAATTAAGATATTGGCTGTGTCTCTGTGTGCAGAACTCATGCATACAAACTAGGAATATTTTATCAAATATTATATTGCCTAGAAGGTGAAGACATGAAATCTGAGTAAGCTGAAGTCCATTTCTGAATTACTGAGTGAAAGAAACTCTTGACGGTCACAGTTTTGACTTCTAAGCTAAATGTTCAAATGTCAGCTTTATCTATTTTTTTCTTACATGTGCATTTTTTATTTCACAAGACTCTGTGGGAGATACTGCAATGTTCATGTTCAAGTGGAAACAGATGACTGATTTTGAATAAGTAAAAAAAATTTGGAATTGGAATAAGCCTAAATGAAAGATAGTATTTTCCCTTTTTCTTATTTTTATAATGTCTTTGCAGGATCTGAAATTTAGTGTGCATAAGTATAAAAAGTATGTCTAAAATGAGATAAACTGAGGCTCTTGAAAATGACACAAAGCATTAATATTAATTAATTGATTTAATATCAGCTGATTTTTTTTGTCCAGTAGCTCATGAATAAAATTAACAGGTGTGATCCCTCTTAGGTTTGTTAGTGTGTGGATGGGAAGCAAGCAGAAGATGCTAATGAGGTTTTAACATGGCTGCTGATAGGAAAATGATCATTTTCTCAGAGCATGCCAGCAGACTGTCGGGTTGCTTTTGGTCTCGGCTGGCGTCCACTCTCTCCTGCAGGACATCTGCTGTGCTATGGTCACTCTGCATCTTAATACTCATCTGCAGCTCACTGGTAGCCTGTTTATATTAATTGCCCTTGCCTCTTTTGCTGTTTGCCACTGATTACACTCATTAATTTCAATTTCCCTCGAGCCTCCCATGACATCAGTGCACAGACATTTGGAGGCCATTAGTGGCTAAAAGCAGCAGTGACCATAGAATTGTTTGTGCTTTGTGACTCCCCAAGACTGCTTTTCTCACTCAGCCAGAATGCCTCTAATTTCTACTGGCATCCTAAGAAACAGCACCTTATAATATGTTTAACATCAATCACACCATAAGCTGTTATATGTGCTGTCTGTAAGTGCTCGTTTTATAGTTGCCATATGTCATAGTTAATGCAATGCTTTTTTGTAGCCAGTGAATAACCCAATACAGAGCTTTAATATTTATAATCACTTTATTGTGCTTAACATGTGCCTGGTGAATAAAATATTTGATTCTGATTTTGGAAGACTGCCTGTGTTTTATTTCAGTATCCAAGATAAGTTCAAGTAAACTCCAGGGCCTGTAACACAAATGTGAAGAAACACAACCTTATAACTTCTAATGACAGGTAGTTTTAACAACCAGAAAAAGAAAAAAAAAAGAAATTTATGAAACTAAAAGTTTTCATTTGCTATGTTTAAATGTCATTTTCTCCAGAGAATAATTTAACGCGCTTTGCAGCACATGTTGATGCTACAGAGCGTTTCTTGTTCTGAAGCCTCCAGCACAACACACACAGAACACAATACTGATAGTAGAACGAGGCAGACAAATAGAGATGCATCGCAAGAGATTGCTTTAAAACTACATGGGATACCTGAGTCCCATTAAAATTTAAATCTTTACCAAAGTTTGTCTATTCAGTTTTAGAGAATTCAACTGATCAGATATCTTACTGCTATATCGCCCTGTTGGTTCATGAAACTCAAACTCATTCCAGTCAACGGTACACATTGTGTTACAGTGCTAACAGGCACCCATTGAAATCTGTGTGTGAATTAATGTCTGTTTTGTATTTGTGTTCTCACTGTTTTAATGGAATGAAAGATTAATGTTCATTGGACCACAGGCTTTTAGCGCATCGTTTTTAGTTCCACACGGATGCATGGCTTTACTGGGAGTGAATGGAGTGTAGGAGCATGTGTTTTACACAGAATAAAAGCCTGTAGTGAAAGATGTAAACACTGTAAATAAAACGTAAATCATTATCATTAAGTTCATTATGATTATATGCTATCATTTCCGAAATTTGGTGTTTTTATGTCTAGCTATGTTTACCTGGCACTTTCTTAGCTTAGATGTTTGTTGAGACAAAGTTAATGTTTAGTTTAACTTGAGAAAGTCTTGTGAAACATATACTGTACAGTAGAGCATAATATATTAATATTAATTCCGTAAGGAAAAAAATGTTCTTGTATTTTTCTTGGTACTGTAAAATTAACTTAATATTAATTGAAATTAAGTTTCATTATTAAATAGGGGAGGGACAAATTATTATTCACACACACACACACACACACACACACACACGGGTACTTGTGAGCATGTAACCACACAACATTGGACCAGACTGTTCGTTGGAGCTTTTATTTGCTAATAAATGGGCTAGCTAATAAATTTATGATTTGTTCACCCATGTTATGAAGTCTGCAAAGAACACAGAATATTTTTTTCCAGTCTGCAGAAGTGCACATAAGCAGCAGGCTTTAAGAGCATAGCTGTGCCACTCGGTTAGAGTGCCGTCTTTAAATATGGAGCCATTCTGGCAAAGTGAATAAGAAGGAATGATTCTTAACGTGACTGGCCTCATGAGGGTGACACTTCAGGGGTCAGTGCCTTTTTGGTTTCCGCTGAGGGAAACACTCCCAGCCCCTGAAGCTTGACTTTCTATCAAAGGCCTAATCCAATTACTGCTTCTTTTTCAGAGGAATGGAAATGGCAAAGTCAGTTTGCATGCTGATATGTGTATTGCCTAACTGTCTGAAATACTTCCTCTGTAGGAGACAATTTAGAGAAGATTTTCATTAGTCTCTGACTTACCCAATGGCTCTTGAAACAGATATGCCATGTCTCTTTCACAAAGTCACCCCAGCAGTAAGCTCAAATTGTTTCAGTGCAGTGTTCCCTCAGCTGGAGAGTGGCCTCTCATCCTGCCTGGGGATGAAGACATCGTTCCGAATAGGATCCAGGAACTGGGTGAAGGTCATATTAATTGATCAAATATCCCGTGCTGAAGTGAGAGTTGTCTCCCTGAGGACTCCTGCTGGTTGTTTGTGTGTTGGTAAAGAGCAGTCTGCTGCCGACAGCCTTTAATAATTTGAAAGAGCAGAGAGGAAATCAATGGGTACTGGGCTCAGCTTGTGTAGCTCCAGCTGCTCGCTGCATGTCTCCGCTGGGCCAGATACAGACTGCTGCTGACATCCAGGAATGTATTTATACTAATCTAGTCCAGGAATCACCCCTTTTAACTACTTTTAGTGCTTCTGCAAATTGAGTTTTCAGTCTCAGGAAAAATGGAAAGAAATTCTGTCAACTACTATATCTATCAATATGTTATCATGTGGGCTGCTTGGCAGCACACACACTAAGCCCAACTGAGATTGATATACTGTATCAGTGTATTGTTTTAAGAATACATTCAACAGATAAAAAAATAACAGTAAAACAAATAAAAATAACATAAAATTTCTTTCTTATATGCACAATTTTGTTCATGACTTCTTATTAAAAACTTAAAAGGCAAATATTTCTCAATCAACACTATCTCCAGTAGCCCACAAAGTAAATATTTCTGTCCAAGGCTTGATTTTGTTGAAACTCTGGAATGCAAATTGATTCCTGATATGACACTGTAAGTGTAAATATTTCAGCAGTGCCTTGGTTCAATAGTATGTGTAAGGAGACAAGATAAACATTTTATTCTTGAATCTTTCAGGATCTTCATCAGACATCAGACAATGAACAGGTTTAAGCAAATGTTATGTATTACTCTACTACTACCAAACCTGCATTTTAAACATCAATACATTTTATAAAACTATTTAAGCTGAAGTTCTACACGGATGAAAGGGATATTTGAATGGAGAACATGTTCGGTTCTCATTGTGTAGTGAACGAAAGAAGCACTAGCTTTAGAGTACGAACTCTTCCTAAAACTCTGACTCTACCTTTAAAAGTATAAAAATAACTTTTTCTGCAAATACTGCATATATATTTCACAGATGAATGTATTTTTCATTCATTTTAAATGATCACGTATTATTAACCCTACGTGATCATTTAAAGTTGTTCCGCCGAGGAAACCTTTAAACGTTCCAAACATTTAAGGAAAGATAAGAACTCTGCTATATAAAAAAGTTGCCATTGAAAGAACCCTATTGTGTATACTGTATGTGTAGCTTCTTTAAAATAAAACACGAGTAGTAAGAACCTTCTTCTTGTTAGAGTTCTCATCACTTGGGAACCCTTCTGCTGTGGATGGTACATCTTAGAAACCATGAAGCATTTGAGATGCATTTGCCACAAACATTTTACACTCAAGTCTTCATCAGTGAACATTTAACAAAATCAACACAAAAACATTAACAAAATAAGCTTCCTTTTAATAGCTAGAATTATTTTTTTTGATTATACAATTGCACATTTGACCATATAGAACACATTTCTAACAGGAAAATAACAGGAAAATGATTTATAAACACACTATACGGTGTCAGCTCCTCTGATAAAGAGGGTTAAAATTTGAGAGTCTGGTTCCTCTCAAGGTTTCTTCCTCATCTCATCTCAGGGGGGTTTCCTTCTCCTCTGTCACCTCTGCCTGGCTCCTTATGCACAGATGATATAAATTCATACAAAAGGTATATTTATTTTTAAAGAAAATAAACATATATCTTGATTATATATTTCTGTAAAGCTGCTTAATGATAATGTGCATTATTAAAACCACTATAGAAAAAAAAAAATTGAGTAATTTGTTTCTCCACTGAATAACAAGCAACGTGCAAATTCTGCAGATTTTGGATATGTAGCAATTTCACATAGTTCTTTAAGAACCGTAACTCTCTGGTTTTTAGGCTCATTTCAGGCTGTCTTGCAGGGAAGATGGGGCGTTGCTCCCCAGACTGCACCAGACTTGCTCCATCAGCAGATAAGCTGCAGTGTTGTAACTAAGGCACATACAGGTCAGAACAAACTGAAGGGAACTCTAAAGAGATTTGGTTGTTATACTCAGTAGCAAAAACACTTCCACTCCATTTGGAGAAACTTTTCTACTCTTCTGCTGACTAGACACACGAAGAAGGGAACCAGATGAAGCTAGCGTTAAATTAAGATATTGAATAAAGTTGTGGTGTTTAGGAACAACGTGGCACACACATTTAATGATTTTTCTAAATAATAAATGTTCTGTGTTTATAAAACTAGCCATTTTGTGTTTATGATGCATGTTGCAATATTCTGTGCTTTTCTACTTTAACCCATTCACACTCGCAGTGGAGTTTTGAAGCTTCCTTCGTTACTGCTGTTGTTTGGGCTCAAATGTGTCCAAAACTTTAAACACTGCAATCAATCAAGTTTTTATCGAAAGACCCGATTTTCCATGAATTTCACGTTTCATTAAAAAGTAGACATTTGGGAGCAAAAAAAAGAAAAAAAAAGGATAAGACATTGTCTCAGACATGAAAACTACAAGGGGTTGAAATGAAAATTGGTACCACCTGATTCAGGACAAGCCAGACTGCTCTAATATGAAAAATGTGCAGGTAATTTATTTCACATATGGATATACATGAACTTTTGGGAAGAAATTATTCACTTCAGTTATTTTTCTAATTTTGCCAAAGTTCCACTTGTGATCTATGTTTGAGGTATGCAACATGAGCAAATCCTTTTAATAGGCAGTGTTACAAAGTGAAAAAAAAAAAATCCTTGTACTTTTGTAAGTGTTAACACAAAAATGACAAACATAATTAACATAAATGAACACGATCTACATAAAAACAAAGACTCAATATATTTATTTTATCACATTGTGTATTTTTTTGTTCATACAGTATACAATCATTTCAGAAATGTTTACAACTAGTATTATTATATGCTACAAATATTTACTGATTACAAGCAACAGTATGGCACAGATTAGAGTACATCAGAATATGTAAAAACAAACATCCATCCATGTGGGATATGTATTAAGCGTGAATTACAATCTGACCTTCACTGTTACTTTAATTAGCCACCTTGCCACATGACATTTTTCTTCAGATGGAGGTCGTTTATCTTCATTTTTCTCCCTCTCCCCAGTTTGAGCAGTTCATGGTGTTTAAGTAACTTTGTGAACTTTCGTAATTACGACAAACTGTCTAAAATGATGTCTATCAATCATACAGTTCCGCATGGGTGTTGGGTTTCTTTGGATGCTGTTGTAACTTTACTGCACCTTCAAACAATTAATGCTGTACTGTCAGAATAAGACAGATTTTTAGGAATAGTGTGTATCTTACTGTTTATTATACATAGCAGATAACCTGAAAGTAAAATAGTCATAAGGAGTATAAATCCTCCTCAAGCAGCTTCAAGGTGGCTGAAGCCAAAGTTCTTATAAATGATGTAGTGAAGGAGATCTTGTATAACGTTTGTGATTCTGGCTCAGTAGACACCTTATTTATGGTTGCTTTAAATCTCTCTGTGAAATAAAGTCATCCTCTCTCAGTAGGCCTATAAATCTAAAGACATTAATGGCATGAGTATAATCAAAATATCAGCTTTATGCTTGATGCTGAATGAAGTCTCCAAAGGCTCTGATTGGCATTTTATAAAGCCTCTGCATTTTAGAACTATGGATGGCATTTAAGTTAGCAACAGGTTCATTAAATTAAAGTGCTGCCAAGCTTGATGATTTCTAATTGTTGATAAAAAAAAAAGTAAACAGTGTTAGAAGAATGTGAGGTAAGGATTTGCTTCAGACTTTTCTCAGAGCTAGTCTGTGCTTTTAGTTTGAATTGGAATAAGCCAGACACAGAACACAAGCTTCACAAATAGAGCTATCATGTCCAAACACACCTTTTTGCAAGCTAAGGTATTTTGTATTTGGACACATGAACAAATGAACACACTAGGTTTTTAAAGATTGTTGCATACACATAGGATTTATCCCTTCTATATTTATTCATGACGGTAGTAGTTATAAGCGGTAGATCTTGTGCTTTTCAAACAGAACCTTGCACTCCTTTTCATTGTGCTGTGTTTTTCTGGAATTTGACAGATCTATGATGGTGTCCAGAAGCACTACATCTTATCATAATCTACAATTTGAAGCACAGACTAGGGGAGGAGGGCCATTAATGACTGTAATATTTCAGTACAAAGAACCTAAAGTTAAACATGTCCAATTGTTATAAATTATATTGAATTTGGAATATAAATATTTTTTCAGTATATTTTATCTACTGCCATATTCTTAGTCTAATATAGCAATATGCAAAAAAAAAAAATCCTAGACACAAAGAAATTCAAGTGAATTTCTAAAAAGAAATAATGCTCAGCATAATTACTGATTAAACTATACAACAACCAATAATCATTGCTTAACATTTTTTTGTAATGTTTTGCAATCATTATTTTCTACTCACACACTAATTCAGTAGGTATAAAACCATCATGTAACAATAAATCTATATAAGAATATTAGTGTAGAATAACTGAGCAAAAATAATCTTATTGTTAAAATGTATTATTAATGATTAGTTGACAATAGAATTACTAAGAATAAACGTAGGTGTCTCTTGCTCATAGACTGAAAACGTAAGTGGAACACAGCTTAGTCTAGACAGACGACCACACATGGTGTCATTGGTTCCAATCACAGCCACTTACCGTCATGTGTGTTTACTTAAATGAAGGAAAAAGGCATGTATGTGGTACACATGTTCACCACACCACTCAGGAAATCTCTTGTGGGTAAATGGAGACTTTAACAATCTCGCTGAAATAATACGCCTGACATTTAAGCCATTTCATTAAAGTGAGCTACTGTAGGTTTAATAGTCAGTCACCAAAAGGTAGTGATGATTATCTATTCTAACCTCTTAAGTGTTACACATTTATTTTTGTCCATTGAAACATCCCCACCTTGTGTGCTTGTGTTTGCAGACCTAAGGGCAAAAGTAATTAGTTGTACTCTAACACATGAGCTTTTCTCTTTCTTCCTGTTCGGCTAGAAGATATACTGCACACAGGAAGTGATTTTTAATTGATGGATATGTTGGATTCATTAAAAGAGTATGAGAAATATTCCTGGATGCAGGCTGTTGGCCTGTTGGTAAACAAGGTGTGTTGTATTACAGAAAGAGAGAGAGAGAGAGAGAGAGAGAGAGAGAGAGA
>JAOTRN010000048.1:11451650-11463871 GCA_028566695.1 Bagroides melapterus
TGTTTTGTGTTTACAAACCAAATGTTATTGTAGTTTTGTTCATAGAGCAGTACTTTTAAAATAAAAGTGTACAATACACTTCTTTTGAATTCATTACTGAATTTTGTGCATAACAATGTGATTATTCATGATTATTTAATCGTTGCCCGCATTAGTTTTAATATATTGTTACTTTCACCACAGCCTGATCATTGTTAAATGGTAGAGTAAGTATTATGTTAAAACATGTTCTTCCAGTTTAGATAACCTATTATTATTATTATTATTATTATTATTATTATTATTATTATTATTATTATTATGAGAAATTAAACCAATCACACAACACAAGTTCCATTTTGAAAAATATTTGACAAACAGTTTGAGACATGTTTTGTCTTTGGTCTAAATGAAGCCAGAGATAAAGTACCAGCATGATGGAAATCCTGTGAGGGAGTGTGTGGGGGAGAGCTGACAACATTCAGTGATTATGAACAGCAGACTACCAGATGTAGAGGCTATGAAGTCTGTTGGACATAATGTCAGTTCTTATCCAAAGACACACAATGACAGCCATTTTGTAGTTTTATAGGCTGGAAATTATGAGCATTGGAAAACCCAGACATTTAGTTGTTTCACTTTTGGTTTTGAATTTATTGCACAAATGTGGTCACTTTTATTGCATCCACATCCGTGGTAGAGGTGTGGCAAATAGGTTCAGTGTGTGTGTGTGTGTGTGTGTGTGTGTGTGTGTGTGTTTGTGTCAGTGCATAAATAGAGCCACATGAATCACTTTCAGTTTATTCACATCCCTCTTGAAATTACGTTGCTGTTCTCAGCCATGTAAGTAAAAAAAAAACCTTCATTTCTATGATGTCAAAGTAAATTAAATATTTCGACTTCTAAAAAGCATTAAATGAAAGCTACATTAGCTTGACTTTTGGAATTTGTTTCCTAGATGATGGAGAGTGAGCGAGGTAGCTATGAAGATATTGTTTATGATGGTCATAACAGGTGATTATAAATTTAATGATCAAACTGATCAAGTCATCAGTTGTGTGTTGTGTGTAAAACTTGATTCCTTTTCCTTATTCACAGTAAGCCAATGGAAGGGGTTTTCCACAGCCATTTAGAGGAGAGAGTGCGTCCTTATATCGATCTGATTGACTCTTTGAGGCTGATTGGTATTGATGAAGATTTGGCTTTGCCAACTATAGCTGTAATTGGAGATCAGAGTTCTGGAAAAAGCTCTGTGTTGGAAGCATTATCTGGTGTGGCATTGCCCAGAGGGAGTGGTGAGAGTTTTCCTATTTCTATAACAGAGTAATAATTATAAAACATTGCATATATTATCACTTTTCTTTTAGGATTTTATAAGATTTGACAGGTAAAAAATTCAGTCAATTCAAATTCAGACATCTCACTTCTTCTTTTTACACACACACAGTTTGAGATTAAGAGAAGTAGGGAAACAAAAGCTGATTTATAATGTGCTTTTTTATCTTTAGGTATTGTGACAAGATGTCCACTGGAGCTAAAGCTGAGGAAGATCAAATGTGGTGTTCAATGGCAAGCTGTAATATCTTACAAAGAACAGTTCATTGAGTTTAATGACCCTTCACAGGTTGAGGGCTACGTTGAGGAAGGTTGGTAATATTTGTGTGAAAAATAACTAAACACATAAAGATAAACGTAAAATTTTTTGTACTTTTCTTGTGGTTATATAAGGGGAACTGTTGAGAAAATGTGTAGGAGCCGGAAAGGTATAATGTTGAGAAAATGTAGGAGGTTGAAAGTTTTAATGTTGAGAAAATGTAGGAGGTGAAAAGTTTTTATGTTGAGGAGATGTAGAAGGGGCAACGGTTGAAATGTTATATTACCTGCTTATGCTATAGTTGAATTGGGCAGATAAAGAGTGGGGCAGTTAAAGTGTTAGAGAATTGGGCAGTTAAAGTGTTATGACACTTAAGTAGAGACAGGAAAAATATAATCATACATAAATAACCACGCTTACAGGCGAGAGCAGGAGAAATAACCACAGAGACATGTGAGCAAACGGACGCTGTGCTTACCACAGTAATTAATGTAGAAGAATATAAGACTTACAACCAGTATATTTATAGAATAATTAAGGCAAATGATAAAGGCTTGGAGCGAGGAAAAATGTAAAAAAAAAAAATAAAAAAAACGAGAAGAATGAAAAGAAATACATTTTTTAGAAAATAGCGAGAGAAGAGCAGAAAATAATCCGCAAGACTTCAAATTGTAACATGAACTCAGAGTTGAGTGTGCAGAATCGAGGAAGTGTTGCGCTCAAGAGGGAGCACATTTATATTTAGGTAGGAAAAAGCCAAATATATTGGGAAATTAGAGAAATAGAAAAGCACTTAAAAGGGCATAAGGGTAGCAGTAATAGTAGTATTTTCTATGCCATGTATATATGTAGCACAAATAAAGTTTAAATAAATGCATTTCTAAATAATCAAATTCTTTTTCTAATGCTAAATTTATTTTTACTTATTATTATTTGCTTATTTTGTTTATTATATTTCACCCTATTATATTTAGGATTCTTTGAGGAAAACAAATTGCACTTTTGTGACTTCCAGTAATGTTGACATCTGAAAATATGGTCATTATTATGGTCAAGTTATTAATTATAATTGTAGGGCACGTGAATTCATGAACTATAAAACAATAACACTGTAGGTTTTAAACAAACAAACAAACTTTACAAAGGAAAGTTGTTTTCTTTTTCTTCTGAAATCACTGTTCTTTATATTTAACTGGTTAGAACTCAAATTGAAGATTTAATTGAATATTTGCCTGGACATTAAAACATTTTAATTCTCCTTATGGAAATTGTTTTAGCACCTCTGTTCTGGTGTTTAGCGTTACCTCTTCCACTGAGTCTTTTCTGCACTGTCATTTAAATTCCTTCCCACTGTGTAAATATAGGTCAGGCCACAATTTCCTCCCCAAATCCCCTCACCCACTCACGGGCACAGCGACATCAGTTAGAGCCGTGTTTTACATTTCATCTCACTGGAGTGCAGAAATACGCACAGACAAAATCTGTTTGGGAGGCAGATGTACATACTGAAACTGTAGCCTGAGCAGGAAAGGCAGTGCAGTGAAAATGCTCCTCACGTCTGCACCGCATGCCCTCCTCGCTGTGCTCCTGCACACACACCATATGGGTTTATTACAGCACACAGTGCATGCAGATTTACGTGGGACAGATTGAGATGAGAATGTTGAAGTGTGCAGCATGTTCAGAGCTGACACGTCTAAGCTGCTACTCTTAATAAGATTTATAAACACATGAACGACATTTAAGATCCGTGATTGAGATGTGCCCCACAGTGATTTCCTTCCATACTGCGATGGAAACAATATGCCAATCAATATTTCCCCATAAATATCATTCTTCTGATGCAGCCGAGTGATAATAACAAACCTTGGTGGTTATATTGAACCAATAAACTGATTGTTCTGTTGATAATGATTTCACATAGCGCATGTCATCGAGATCCTTTGTAGTTAATTATTTTTGCACTAGAACAATGTATTTTGAGACTCCAATATACAATACAGACATTTCTTTAAGCATGTCTGATAACATTTTATAAGAGTAGAAAATTAATAATAATGATTAAGGCTTATTAAAGTGTATTTTTTAAATATTTCAGATTAACATCGAAGACAAGAACAAATTTTGTCGATTAAGAGTGTGAGGAAAGACACACAGTAATCCACTGCTATGATGAGATTCTGATGAGCTGCTATACTGCAATATGCTTCCTGTAGGCTAAAACCACTAAATCCCACATTCAGCAGCACACCAGGGAGAAAGGACTGCTGTCTGACATAAAGATGCATGTGTCAGTTGTGAGACATTAGTTTCATATCATTGGGTGAGAATAGATGGCACATGGCACCCGAGGGACAAAGGCAGATAGAGGCAGGGCTGTGCACTGAGCTGCACCTGACAGTATGGGTCTGACGCTTGCAGCTCTTGACTCTTCTGTCAATCAGGCTATTGACTTCATCAGCCAGTCTCTAAGTAATCGAAATCGCATCTTAATCACCGCAAGCTTGAGCTAGCCTAGCAGCCTACAGCTGTACTACTGCTCAGTGAGACAGACCTTCTTTACAGCAATAAAGGCCTCAGTGGTCAGACAAGCCAGTAGTGATGACGGGTGTGGGGTCTTTCCTTTGTTTTGCCTAATCGCATGATGCCGCTGAGCATAAAATGCAATCCTGCAATAGATAGATCTCATAGACATTCATAGAAAAGCTAATCTTATTGAACTGATAGAAAAGAATATATTACTAGGAGGGATTTAAGCTTGAAGAATTGCATGTAGTTCAGCTCCTGTGATGATGGGACTTTAGTTTAAGCTTCAATTGTGGCATGAATATACATATTTAGATATGAGAAGAGATTTTAACGTGATGTAATTTCACAATCACGTCATTTCTGACTTGTTTGTATAAAGGTGTTGGTTTTAAAAAAACAAAACAAAAAAACAGTTGCTTTAAATCCAAGTTTATTAAAAAATCTCGAAAAACATCTGTGATTTATAGAGTCTACAATATATACAGCCACAAAACTTCCTGTATAATATTACAAACTATATATTTAGTTCAGAAATAGTAAAGGGACACTACTGTAAATTAAAAGCAGAAAAATGTGTATATAGAAAAATTGTTTAATTTTTTTTTTTCCAATTAGATAAATAGCTTCACAAATTCATTGAAAATAAAAAAACCTAAAACAATATCAGGTTAATATCACCGAAGGAAAAAGGTAAAAAAGGTAAATATGCAGATAAACAGATTAAAGTAAGTAAGATAAGTAATAATGTAAGATTTTATACACACACACACACACACACACACACACACACATTTCGATGGTAATAATGAATGTTTTTCATCTGGAGAAATATTGTGTGCATCCATGAATTAAGTAATCCTAAATTATTTAAGAATAATAAAATTCTATACAATTCTTCTTCTACTTCTTCTTGTTCCTTCTATTTCTACACTACGATACTACTATAGGATGCTCATACAATATTATTATTGTACTATTCCATCAGCTATACTCAAAATAATTGAATTAATTACTTTATACATATTCAATGTTTATATGTGATCTATTAGACTGTACTAGCGGTAATAATTTAAAAAATACTTTTCATCTCTTGTAACTGACCAATGATCAGACTTGTCATTGTGAACAAATGTGCATAGTATAATAAGTTCAGATGTGTAGATGTGTAGATTACCTCCATAAAGCCTAATCAGATCCACTGGGTTTAGGGTCAGGGTGAGTTCAGAGAGCGTGAAAGTCATTAATCTCTCCAGCTGATCCTCACCAACATCCTCAACCTTGCCTTAACAACACATTTTCCTTTTACAGTTTGGAATATTAAACTCTGTTTAATTTATTATTTTTTGTTATGCTCTATATTGTCAGTGCTCTGTGGTATGTAGCTCGATGATGTAAACACATTGTTGTAAAACTAAATAAAGTAAATCATAAGTAAAACTAAATGCTGACTGAAATTCAATTAAAATTGCAGGTTATTTATTTGACTAAATATAGACATGACATCTTGACTAAAACTAGTAGAACTGAATAAATTTAGTGGAAACTAAACAGACCATAATACCACACTTCTAAGCACATTATTTTATATAACTCTTGTTAATAATATACAGATAATGTAAATTATAATAAGAGGCAGGTCTTTGAGAAACAGTGACAGAGTGTGTTTGTGGGTATTAGTGCACAGTGTGCTTGGGTCATGCTGTGTTTATTGTCCAACAAGCCTGAACTCAACCACCCTCCAGATCCCCCTCTGACCCGAGCAGTCAAACCTGATCAATCCACTGATGCAGCACTTTAAGCCACCCCACTGCGACCTGACACAACCATGCACAAGATCTCACCATGCTGCGTGAAATTATACAACCAGAATATACCACGCGTTGCTGGGTTTGTAGAAGTTATATAGGAATAAATCTAATAGTATGAAACGAAATGAATTGAATTAAAATGCAATTAAAATAAATTACATTTAATTACGTTAAATCCAGATTTTTGTAGAGGCATTGAAATAAAAATTATTCAAACATTTTCTAATTTAATTAATATATATCTCTGAGTACTTCTATTACCAAATATCTGAAAATTTTGTTATTCCCTGGATTTTATCTCAGATCATTTTTTCCAAACTATCACTGGAAATTGAAGAAAAAGATAGAGATGATGTCCGGTTATTTCTTTCACAATCTAAGCATTTCAATTCATAATGATATTATTATTGGAATGTAGAGGAAGTTAGATCCTCCTGTAATGACCTATTCAGTTGAGGTTAGGGCATGTTTTCTAAATGAATGTCAGCATGTATAAAGACAGCTCTGTTTGTTATTCCAACCTTCTTTCTCTGGGATAAAAAAGCGTGCCATCAGAGGCTGGACTATTTTCCCTCCTGTGGCTATTGTTGAATGGCTGCCACCAGCACACAGTTTCGCCAGTGCCAGAGACAGAAAGAGAAGGAGTAAGAGAGAGAGAGAGAGAGAGAGGCAGACAGAGAGAGAGAGAGAGAAAGAGAGAGAGAGAGAGAGGCAGACAGAGAGAGAGAGAGAGAGAGAGAGAGAGAGGTCTGGATTAATCCTGTTGCATGGCCACTGGATGTATGCCCACTTCAAGTAATCCACCGCTTGGTTCCGATTTACGCACAGCTGCCAATTTAATTACAATGTTAAAACAGACAGATTCATTTCTCTCTTCATTTTGATTATTCTTCTAGAATCCTAATTATGTTTTTACTGTTTTTAAGGAGGCTGGGTATTTTCTAGATAGTTTCCAGTTGTTATGCCAAAACTGTGGTTTCTCGAATGATCTGTTAATAATTTGCCCTTTGTATGTAATTTTTTTGTTTTTTTTTAGTTTTTTAAAGAACAACAAAAACAAGGTGATAGAGCCTATAAGAAAAGTGAATAATTATAATAATAATAATAAGAAGAAGAAGAAGAAGAAGAAGAACTATTATTATTGTTATTATTATTATTATTATTAGTAGTAGTAGTAGTAGTAGTAGTAGTAGTAGTAGTAGTAGTATTTCTTAAAATATTTACAAATATATTTATATATACATTTAAATTTACAAAATATATACTTTTTTGTTTAGTCATATGTTTATATTTTAAAATACATTTATTTTTACCGTAATTACCAGTAAATGTGACACTTGATTATAAGGATAGGAATGTGAAATTTGGTTGGAAGAACCCAAACCAGATCTTAACCGTGTTAACAGGAACACCTGTACCTCTGCTCATTAATACAAAATGCACTCAGGGGTTCACTAGAAGAAATGTTTGGTCTTTTTCCAACCTTCAGCTGTCCAGCTGGCCGGTGTGCATTGTGTCCATTGTAGCGTCAGATTCCTGTTCTTGTCTGACATTTGTAAAGAGTGTTTTTCGAGTTGCTGTAACTCTTTTGTTAGCATGAACCAGTCCGGACATTCTTCTCCTATCTCTCTCTTCAACAAGGTGTTTCAGACCAACAAACCACCACTCACTGGAACTTTTTAGTTATTTGAAACTCTTCTGTTTAAACTTTAGAGACTGTTGTGGCTGAAAATTCCATGACATCAGCATTTTGTGAAATACTCAAACCAGCCCAACTCCAACAAGCATGCTATGGTAAAGTTACTGAGATCACCGTTTAACCCACTCTGATGTTTGTAGTAAACATTAACTGGAGAAAAGAAAAGAAAAGAAAAAAGAAAAGAAACAAAACAAAAGATAATAAAAATAAGAAGAAGGACCTGCTAATGTGCTTTAGATTGCCTAAACAGAAAAAAATCGATCCTTCTTTTTCTCATGCTCGTTTCCTAAACTGTCACAAAATAAATATCAAAATTTGATCTTTGAATCATAAAGTTAGCAGTTCTGGAGCAGACGTTTTCTCAGGCAAGCTGTCACACCTGAGTCCCACTAGATAAATATTTTATTTCCTTACACCAAAATATTTATTGCTGTTTCACTTCTCTTTGGAATTTCTCTTTTCTACTTCTCTGGGCTGCATTTAAACTCGGTGTTTATAGTGGCAGAAGAAGAGAGATTTCTCCTGTGATACAGAGATTAGCTGTATATTCATTATATGCTAGCATTAGAACATCCCAGCAAAATCAACAAGTTATACATATTTATAAATGCAGGATCAACACAGCGCAGGCTATAAATCTACAGTGGGCTGCGCCAGTCTATCGTGGCAGAATGTGACCCTCATGCAGGGAAAGTCACACTCCTTCACTCCTGCACAGTGACAGATGAGATTCCTGTCAGTACATGGGCATGGCCCTGGCATCCATCACATCTGGCTGCTCGCTTAGTTCCTGATTTACACTTTAGCATGTGGCAAAGACCGGCCGTTTCATCAGCGTTTCCCGGTCTGCAGGAAATGTTTTTTTTTCACCTCCTTCTTGACAGCCCACAGGTCATTTGTGTTCTCCTTGCAGTCTGTGCTCTGTACATTGGCCATCATTTCTTACCGAGGATTTTGCTTCAAACAGCTTACAAATCACTGCAGCTTTGAAGTGCTCTAATCCTTCCTTGTAACTTCATATAACCCCTCTCGTGATACAGAGAGTGCACCATTTTTTCTCCAGTGTCCATGCTCTTGTTTTCACATGCTGCGTATGACCTCTGACCTCCTGCATGCCACATTTGGTAGAGAATGACACTGAAATTAACTTCCATCCTCATGTGTTTGCAGCTCTCTGTTTTACTGTATGACATGCTATGATGGATGCAAATGATCAATTTGGAATCACATACTCAAGATCAAAGTTTATTTTTCTAACGTCTCTCTCCACTTGAGTCTTTGATGACTCTTCAAGTGAAATGCTTAAGGAATTTTTCGGCTTGATTATAATAGGCTGAGTGTTTAATCATGTTTGATTTGAAACAGATTTGTGTATGATGGAGCAGAGTTTTGGAGATATTAATGAAGCAGAATGCTTATAGATGGCCACAGTAGGCATTTGTGCCTAATAAAATTACAATTAGAAATGCAAATGTTTATACAGTGTTTATACAATTAGCTCACTGGCACTGGTAAAAGCTCCAAGCTGTGCTCTATTAATAAGCCCAACAAAGAGTAAGTGGAAACCCAGGCTTTAGCTCTCTTTCAGGATAATAAGTGGTCATTATCCAGTATCCTCTGCTCATCTCCTACCAGATGAGGTTAGGGCAACATTATGTCGTAGTGAGTTTGACACAGCTGCCCTAATGGAAGTGTCCAGCTGAGCTTTCTGCAAGGTGCTTAGCTCCATATGAGCACTCCAGGTGCAGTATTGGCTTGCTTTCTGCTGTTTCTTCACTTTAAGCCAATTCTCTGGATGGTGAAAATATTAAATATTAAACAAATGCAAAACTTCAAAAAACCCATGCAATCATACACTGTTTATGGTATAGGTCTTGAAAGATGTAAGATGTATACTCAATCTAATAATCAAACAGGGGATCTTTAGGCATGACTAAAGATAGCTGAGGTCTAGAAGTTGCCACATGAAATGCTTCCACCTCCATTCTGATTTTTCTTCAAATCAGTGACTAACACAGAGTGAATATTTCCTTTTATGATAAACAGTAAAAGCCCCAGCTCAGAGAGACCAAACTCTTCACATTTCAGACAACTGGAGTTCCAAAGCACGTTCGGTTTAAAAATAGCAACATTTCATTGTAAGTGTTTTCTCCACATTCAGTTGTGATTATAGCACCTAGTCAGGAATGATGGTGGTGCTGATTGTAAGATGGAGTCATGTAATTATCAGAGTCCCCAAGTATAGCTTCATTCACACATCCTTTTTTACACTCTTTACTGCAACCCATCTGCCGGTGCCACCCTTTGGAGATGGATGACACATCAGCGCTGCTTATATCATACAGAGGAATCAAAGTTGTCTGTCACATCTTTATTTTTCAGTTGTGCTCTTCTATCCAAACAGGCATCTGGCAGCCTGGCATCTGTCTGAGAGCAGGAAAATGCTCAGCTTTCAGCAGTCTATTTAATGACAGTCTAGATGGAATATTCTGGCGGAGGATAGTTGATTGATTTTAACAGTGGTAACAGCATTAGAAATTATTATACCTGACCTAGAAAGCAAGTTTGAGGAAATAAAAAAAAGCTCTTCATGTTGAATTAACTGAAAAAACTTGGCCTTTCTTTCGAGGCCCAGCTTTTGTCGATACTCACTGGGACTGAAATCCAGGATGCCCTTGGACACGGCTCAGGAAACAAACCCTAAAATTCTCTCCACACTGTGTGTAACACAGCCAAAATTCCTTTATTGTATAATCAATATCTGCGCTTTGTCTTGGCATTTTGGAATTCCTAATGGCTTGTCCAGACAGACTTGGTAAAATAGGGTAATAAAGTCAGCATAAAGGATCAATGATTCCGATGTTTAATAATAAGGGTGTAAGCTGACACGATGAGCTTTGTTCTCTAAAGTTACGGCAAATGTGCCAAGAAAGGAATTTGAGGTGATTTAATTACAGATATAAAATAACAAAACTACAAAGATGCTAAATCGAATTAAATGTTTACAGATGGCTTTAGGGGGCTTTCAACACCAAATACTAGTTTATTAATTTCCAAAGGAAATTTTGTAATGCCTTTGTAATGTAACTAGTGTAAGGGACTGGATCTCTCATAGCTGTCATCAAAGCTAGCAGAGTCAATGCATTTCTGGAAGCTTGTATCAGCATTATGTTGTTTGGTTAAAGGAAAATATGGCATTAGAGAAGACAATGAGCAAGAGAGTTACCTGAAGTTACCCTGCACAGTTGTACTGCTGAACTTCAGATCCATGCCACAGTGAATTTATCATGATGATAAAGGCAGTGTCTTATTTTAAGAGAAAAGAAGATTGCTTTGGTGTTTGTAAACTGCAGAGCAAAACTAGGATTTTCCCTACGCTCTATCTTGCCAGTTCCGACTAGCTCTGACTAAATCACTAAAATCTGCCCAGTTACTTGGACTAAAAGGACAAAACGTAAAATTGGAGTCTTAGAGTTAAGTACTATAACATTAGAACATTAGAATTTTTTTATATTCTTGAAATCCCACACACAAGACTCATTAGTGGCTAGCAGAGAGGATCAGCTTGAAATGGCTTTATGACATACTTGAGATATTAAAATGTAGTTTCACCCTAAAACACCAAATGTCTGTGCAAGAAAATTGCCCTTGTGGATGATTTGGTTGATTAGAGTGCACTAAATTTCTAAGTGCTAGAGAAAAGATAAGCATTAGGAATGCAATGGCACTGTAAGTTCCACCTCTCTACCACTGGTAAACAGTGACTCATTCCATTTTAATGCAAGGCATGTAAATCAGCTAGTCCTACTTTGCTGCTTTGTGCTAATCAATCATCAAGGAAATTTCATACTAAACCTTTGAGGCAAAAAATAATATCACTCAAAATCCTTTTTTTTCATAAATACATGCCCATTTCTTTACATACACTGCAAAACCATTCATTTGTGTCTAATTATGCATGTATAAACACTGTAGGGTGTTAATTCATCACAGGAGATTTTAGTGTGTATTCAAATTATATTGTTCAGACATGTAATATCATTTTTATGTAAATTGATTTGAAAAATAGCAGTCTGTATTTACAGAATTAAGTTGGAACTACTCTATATTATTATCTACATCACCTTCATATTTGAGGGACTATTCCACTGCTCCAGAGATTGTGCCAGCTCTGGTTGTGTTCCGTGTCATGAGGATTATGGACATTCAGTGAGAAGAGGTCAATCCTGTGAGGATCCTGAGGCATCTAGTGATGTACCAGCTCCAGTCAGATTCTGCTTTATGAGGAATTTGGACAGTCAAAGAGGAGATGCTGACTAGTGAGGACAACAACATCTTAATCAATGCACAATTTTTTGGACTGTATACGACTCTGTCTGTGTACTCTCTGGTGTTTATAACAGTTTATAATCACACTCTCTGGTGTCACCCAAATGAGGATGAGGTTCACTAAGTCTGGTTCCTCTCAAGGTTTCTTCTTCTTCCATCTAAGGGAGTTTTTCCTTGCCACAGTTGCCACATTCACCTCAGGCTTGTTCACTGGGGATAAATACAAACACATTTAAATAAGTTTAATATTAATCTGGAAATTTTGTATAATATTAAACTTTGC
>JAOTRN010000048.1:11474226-11497107 GCA_028566695.1 Bagroides melapterus
TTGTGTTCATAGGTAGACCTGCCAACAGTGAGTTACAGTAGTCCAGTCTTGAAATGACAAGAGACTGAACAAGTACCAGAGCATCCTGTGTGGTCAAATATGGCTGAATCCTTCCGACATGACCATGTCACATTAGCAACATGTGAGGAAAAGGACAGTTGATTGTCCATGGTTACCCGAAGCTTGCGAGCTGTGTCTGATTAAAACTGATTAAGTGTGTATGTGTGGATCCAGGCTGTCTTGTGCCTGGTGTTCCTGGTATAGGCTCTGGAAACACACAGGAATGTTTTATTCGCACAAGGTGCCAAGAATAATTAAAGGCAGCATATCCAAGCAACGTTTCCCAAACAAGTACTTCTTATGTACTTGGCAGTTTTTCCAAAGATTAATTGTGCAATGAAAGTATTAGATGAAATGAAATAACCCAAGTTTATCTTAAATCACAAAATATTTTTTCCACATTATTTGATGATTGTCTCCTTCAAACTAAAGCGAGCTCAGGCCTTCTTTGGCAGTATTCATGTCATTACATTCATTTATGTAGTAACCCTGTAGTTAGATGCATAAGTATATGTGGATGTGAGACTAAATAAATCACCGAATTTAATCACTTTCAGTTTCTTTTGTATACAAAAATCTGTATTTTGTACATTAAATAGACAGTATATGGCAGATTCCTTTATCCAGAGCAACTTACATTTTATCATATTTTAAACAACTGAGCAATCGAGAGTTAAGGGCTTTGCTCAGGGTCCCAGCAGTGGCAGCTTTGATAGACCTGGAATTCAAACTCACAACCTTCCAATTGCTAGTCCAATAACCACTTAATTAACCACTAGGCTACCACTTCCCCATTTTCTGTTTATCATTCCTTGTAGTATTATCACTAAAACACAAAAACAGACTAAGAAATATGTCAAATAAGATTTGTGAAGGGAGTGTGAGGGAATGTTAATTAATATATATTTAATCTGTAGGATGACTTTAAATTCATTATAATTCCCCAATGACCATTTAAGCAAATGTAACTGTATTGAAATTAGTAAGGCATTAGGAAGGCATCTGTTAACTTCTGATTAAAATGAAATTCTTAAACAAACAAACAAAAAATTAATTATTAAATTTTTAATATATTTTCAAACTACAATTTGCAGTATGTGTGAAACATGTACTGCTACAGTGTTCTGTGATAGTTGCTGATTAATTCAGGATATATTTTGTTTCAGTGCATGTGTGTTCGTTGTTGTAAGGTCAAAGTGAGATATTATGTCTGATAGTGCTGATTTAGATTATTTGCCCTAACTCCAGGTTTCAGCAGGAGCCATTTTAAGTCATATTTGTTATTTCTGGTCCTAATTTATGTGTTTATATACACACATGACACAAGACATGTCCTTATGCCCTCTATTGATCCACTTTCAGTCCCAGGACAAGGCATTAAAAAGTCTTCTGACTTCAATGAAGAAACACACTCAAAATTTTAAGTCTATCTTGACATAGGCATTTATTTTCTCAGAAAAGTATGAGGCTCCCATGAAACTGCTATATCAGGTTAGGTTGAAGAGGTCACTGAAAACACCAAATATTGACATTGGGTTCTGTTTTACCTCTAGGAGGCTTAGTTAAGTGAGGTCACTGGATTTGCCAAGCCAAATTATTAGTTCTTGTGGGAATTTTATTACTGAAGAGGAAATAGTTAGGCCTTAGTGAAAAGACTAAGAAAAATGGCATAATATTGTCTATCTAGGACATTAGGAAATGTCTTGCATAGTTTTGTTTTTTCCAGATTGACTACCATAGTGTTAGAAATCAAAGAAGGGTGTTTTTGCTCACTGTGGAATGTGGGAAGGTGTCAAAAGAGTTAAAAAATTCCCAATGGACTTGTGGATGTGGGACAGTTTTTACTCTTGTACTTGAGATATTTTGTAAAGTTTGTGCTTGAGTCTATTTGGCAAAATATATTAAAAATAATTAAACAACAACAATCCTTCCAGACACGGAGTCCAGGATAAAGCAGTGGATGCAGATAGTTGAATGAATGAACAAGACAAATGCAGAATAATTTATCCAAGTTTCACGTCTGAACAATTTCTATAGTGGTTTAGTGTTTAGTGTTAAGGGTGTTGGTCCTGTGGTCCTGTTATGTACTCTTGTCACATAATCTGTATAATGTGAATTTCAATTTTAGTATATAGCTCTAGAAAAATAAAGTGGAAATTCTCCATTAAGCATTTTAACTAAATTCATCCTTCTGATTTCAACAAGCTCATATCGATCCATTAAATCCCATTAAGGAATTTGGTCCAGCTTGGTGTATGTCTTTTTAATATAGTGCTCTGGATCTCAGTAAAAATCAATGGTGTATGTTTCTGCCTCGCTGAAATTGATGCAACCACTATGTATCTGAGACTGTAATTTCGGAAGGTCAGGCTGTCCTGGACTGATCAATAGCTGAAAAGTCTCACAGTCTCCCCTTTTATCACCTCATATTCTCCATCGCCATTGTCCTCTCATATCAAATAAATCAAAGCATCCTGGGTGGAAGACGCTGTAGAAGACAACACAAGCCAAGGTCTCAATATAACATCGGCCCGTATGGATTTTGTAGACGTGTGTGAATGAGTAAACACTTCATTTGGTTGCCACCTTTAGGCTAGTTAACAAACTGTAAATTTATGTCGCCACTCATTAGGGCTGACCTTCACCAAGCTTCTCAAATATAACTCTGTTATATGAAACATAATACTGTACATCCAATTTCTCCAAACATTCACAGAAATATCCTGCAAACTCATATCATATAAATGAAGATGCTCCAAGAATGTTCCAAATGAAATAGAGTCCATGAACTGTGCTGAACTAAATGTAGGAGCTAAACTGATAGCACAGTTCATTCAGTAGCATTTTGTATATTTTGGATTAGGTTCAGGAATTTTTACAAATCAACTGCTCAAAAGACCCTTTTTCACTTATGTGCATTGGGTTAAGGTTGAGATTTGTGTTTGGGGTATTGTGGTCATTAGAATTGCAGTGAAAATAGTTGTAGTTTATCCTGTCATGCACAGCCCTTGTGAGAATACGATGCAAGGATTTAAAAAAAAATAAATAAAAAAGGTATATCATATTGCTTGAGCAGTGGACCGCAGAGATGGAAGTTCAGCTTAATAGAACTTCCTCTTTCAATGAAAGATTCATGTCCTAATTTTCCTAAAAACATCTTTATCTAATTTGGGCTTTTTCAAATTTAAACTTTTCGTGTAAAATGCAAAAACAATTCCAGCAAGTGCCCTGTGTCCATTTATGCATTAGATGATAATGAGACTGTAATGATTTCCTTAATAATTAGAAGGAGTTTTTCTCCACTGTATATATATCTAGACTTTTGTGTGTGAAAACTTTGCCTACAAAAGAGAGTTTAATTGTAAGATACTCTTTTTTTTATCAAACATTTTTATCTATTGTGAAACAACTAACCTGGTCCAAAAATAACATTCTATAATACAGATATTAAATAACCCTTCAGTGAGGAACACATTATGATCAGTTTAATTTATCATTTTCCATGAGCATTGTTGATAAATTTACAATAGAATAATCAGTATACTATAGCTGAAGGTTAAATTTAATATGAATGGGAGAAAAATAGAAGTGGATATGGAAATTGAATTAAGTGACACCTGCCAGGGGGTTAAGGAAAGTATGTGTCTGTGTGTGTTGAAGGAGAAAATAAGAGTGAGTGTGGGTGAATTAGTGTGAGAACGTTTTCCTGAGACAGCTGCCCTGTCTTAAAAAGAATTTGTGAGAGAGACCAGGCCTGTGGATGGACACTAGGCCATACAAGTCTTTCTGTAAGACCTTTAATTAATAGGCTCATTACCTTTCAATCTAACCTTGTTCCCTCTCTTCAGGATCTGAAAAAGGCTTGTCTGTGTGGAGAATATAGCCATTGGGACTGTTAGCAATGGTTCACTGATGCTGTGCAATGGATGTCACTGTAAGCAGGAGCCAAACAATGAGAAGAGAAAGAAAAGTTGCATATTAAATCCCTCTTTCTTTTGTGGCCAATCACAGAAAGCCACAGAAAGGCCATTATCTCTCCATCTTCATCGTCTAAGCTGTGTCAGGCTCAATGATGATATGCAGGTCCATCTACATTCTGGGTGCACAGGAAATTACAACACCCCAATGATTCTTATGGACAGGGAGCTGGTGATGGGCCTGGAGGTGTATTTTGGGAATTCCTCTCAGAAATTTTATTGATGGGATTATTTTTTTCAACCCTAATGATCACCTAGGAGAAGTCTCATTATAGCACTGATTGTATTGAGTTATTTATGACATTATTTTCAGCTGTTTATCAGCACCGACCAACAATGTCCTTGCTTTCAGAGAGATAAAGCAGTTTTGCATATATTAGATTGAATCTATCAATAAAAACGGGGAAGACGATGACAGAAACAACATCAACAATGTAATCCCTGTCAGGTATTTAATTGTTTCGCCTCATCACACATTTATTACTGTTCAGTATTTGTCTTTGAAAATGAAAATGGAAATGACTGTTGGTTTTATATCCTCATTGTGGGAAGCATTCTTGAAGGTTACACCATAGTGATTTTCTCATGAGCAGAT
Source organism: Bagroides melapterus (assembly GCA_028566695.1). Lineage (NCBI taxonomy): Eukaryota > Metazoa > Chordata > Actinopteri > Siluriformes > Bagridae > Bagroides > Bagroides melapterus. The sequence continues at coordinate 11,478,859 of JAOTRN010000048.1, forward strand.
GTTAATGATTACTAGCCTTTATCTTTTTTTCTTGGTGCAATTTTCACAAGTGCCACTCTTAATTCGTGCTCTTTCTCTTGAGAAATCTGAGCATCAGCCCTGTCTGGGCCACCCACATATTAACTGGGCTGTGAGAAGATCCAGGATGTCCAATGGTCTACAGACAGATGGATTGCTGAGCTTCTTCAGCAGGCAGTTATACTGGTGCGCCTTTTGACGCAGTGAACTCACCCATTGGTGCTAAGACTGCTGGGTATTTGTTATCATTCAGCCTGCATTACGCTTGTTCATGCGTAAACACATCCAACATGACTCACTTTGAAAAGTCAACAAAAGATGTGATCTTCCACATGAATTATGTCTGACCTCTGTTTGCATACATTCAGAGTTTTTGCAAGGAGCTTCTGACCACTGACAATAAGATAATCATTTACAAATTCTTAGGGCCTGACAGAGAGCCTATATGGCCTTCTTTTAGTAAATGCTTAATATATTTAAGAGTATAGGACACCATAGTTTTCTGCAAGCATTTTCTTCATGCTGGTATTACAAGGATCGTACAAAACAAATTTATATCCTACAAAATAATTGTTCACACTTCATTACTTCACATGAATATTTATAATATTTCACTTTATTTCTTTAATGGAAAGATCATTTCTGGAATCTATGAAATCCATAAAGCAACAAAAGCGCTGCAATGAAATGAAGCTTGAATTCAGAACATATGTTATTTATGCTTCCTGTTACCAAATCCAGAACTGGCCCTTAGGCAGTCATGATACTTGCAGGTTTAAGGTACTTAAGCTGGAAATTGAAAGATATAATAATGCCCCATTCTGAAAACCCTTAAAGCATTTTGGTAACCGGGACAAAACAGCTTCTGGCCACAAATTTTAGTTGATGCTGTATGCGATGTTAAAATGATCCATGCTCCATGGATCTAAATTACACAAAATGAAGAAGTTTAGAAGACTTGTTGTACTAACGTTGTCAAAATCTACCTCAAAAACAAAGATATTTCGTGGTTGCTTTTGATTATCTGTGAATTTCAGAACGAATGACTGTCAGTATAATCATTCTGAATCTAATTTGAAATAACTGTAAATGAGAGAGGGCTCTCTGAGGGACCGACCCACTGAATAACTGAAAGACTGAGTGAATGAGATAATTAGCCTTTGCATAATAGAGGTTAATATTTTTGTATTTGATATTTTGGTTATGCAGACCTAATGAATAGGAAAAATAACTAGAGAAATAAAGTGCTAGCATGGTGACATAAATGCGCTCATTTCATTATAATCACCTTCATCAGCATTACTGTTGAATTCATCTATACCTTAACTTTCTGTTAATCTATTTGTGTTTGAGAAAACCTTCAAGATGATTCTCTTTTCTTGTGCTGTGTGTCAATATTAATAATTTTTCAAAGATGCTTTGTGCATACGGAAGACCTTCTATAATCTAACATCTGAAATGAAATCACAATTTGTTGTTAAGATCTGTATAGAAAAGGCATACAAATGTTATCTATGAATAATTATATGATTCAAATTTGAAATGTATATTCATTTGGCTTCTAGACAATTCACAGATTCTATTGTAATGCACATATTTTACACATCTAATTTTAGATACTTCATTTATATCCAAATTGTTCATTTTTCCAAAGTGGTGTATATAATGTTTTTTAAAAGACATCATTCATTCATTTCTAACTGTTCATTTTTCACATGATCACATTGAGGTCTTTTGTTCACGTGTTTACTTGAAGACTGTAATGATGACGTATTATTGTGGGGACAGAGGGTTGCTGCCCCAGTCCCCCCCTCCCTCTCTGGTTGTTTTCTTCCCCGCACTAATGAGTGTACATGCTAAGTCACATGCTTTTGGGTTTTTCTATGATGTTTATGTAATGATACAGATACTTGTACGAACTGTGAGTCAACTGTGTTTCCCTGCAGTAAATTAAACTAGGAGAACATCCTTTCGTGTCTGTTTGGATTATTCACTTTTCCCTTTGGGGAATTTTGTGAGGATTCAATTAGCCCGAACCTTACAAGACACATGCACCATTTCATGACAATCATGTGAAAAACATATAATAACAAGAGAAATGTATATAGTTTTTCCATAAAGGCAGCCCAAATTGACCCTGGCACATATTTTGCTAAAAAGGAGATTTGATGTCAGCAACATTAAGAAGTTGATCATCAATTTAGCATGAGCTGTATATTTTTTAATACATCACGTAAAAAGCCTTCAGGGCTTAACCCTATTCCACCTGGCTATAATACTCAGATGCTATAGAAAGCCTTGATTAACTGGGTCAGGTATATAAGATTTGAGCTACAACTAAGCTCAGGCATTTCTGTGTGAAGAAGTATATCAGGGAAGCCATGGTTTGCATTACAAGTGTAAGAAATGATGAGATAATTAATGAGTTAAGAAATACGTTGACATTTTCACATGATCTAACTTAGAACTAGAAACACTCTTTAATTTATTTTGTGTCTCATTTCATCCTAACAAGATTTTTTTTTAATCCAGGGTTTCACTTACTGCTTGATGAGTGCAGGCAAAGTACTAAAAACAACAAGTGCAAAGAAATCCACAGGAATTTCCCATAATCCTTTTGTTAAATGTGGAATTAATGGTTCATACATTATATCACATATATGTTTAATATTTAACATCTGGTTGTCTTGCCTTGACTACTACTCATTAAGTAACTTGTATGACTGAAAACCATCATAGATGGTTATCCAGCCACTTTCTGTCTTTGGTGCTAGATACCACAAAACCTTCCTCTGTTTTGTTGTTGAGCACTCAGGCTTCTTACCGCTTCACTGCCCTCACTTACGGACTGCTTACAACATCTGAAAATTTTATGTTTTTAAAATCATGCTTCTGTAACAAGAAGTGCAAGATAACTGACTGTAAACTGCAGTTGTCTACATGCCGTATAATTTAGACATGCTCCAACACTTTGCATTCATCATTTCTGACACTCACTGTTCCTATTGACTCACTTGAAGTCAGTCCTTTCAACTCTTATCTAACAATGAAGAAAATCCAGCAGGGGATAAACTTCAGCATGGCACCAAAGCTCCAGAGTGTGAATCAGAGTTGTGAGGTGAGACTGTAAATAAAAGGAATTCCTGGCGGAGTGATCGTCTTCCCATAAAGCCTAATAGAAAGGCTGGCGTGCATTTACGCTAGGGTTTAGTGTATGTAGTAAAACACACAGCAGCAGGCTGTAAATGTGGAGTAATGAGATGGATGAATAATGGTTTCCTCTCTAGCAGCATCTGCAGCTGAGGGGCTGTAGCACACTGTACAGTGTGAACAAAACACTCTCTACCTCTGCTCTTAACACCTGCCTTGACAGTGAGTGGCAAAATTCAGCAACTCAATTATGGCCTGGAGCCTTCGTTTGGACAGCTTGGCCTGTGCTTAGCTCGAGGCCAGGGTTTTAAAGGCCATTGTCCTCCTGCACCTGCTCTATGAGGCCTTGCAGGGATCGCTTGCCCCAATTTTTTGTCGTCTTTCATTACTCAAATCCATTATATCCCACTCTTCACCAACAGCGGGGGGACTGGCGGGCCTGATTGCTAAGATGATTTGTTTTTACTGGCAGCCCTGAGTGGGGGCTGTGGTAAGTTCTCCACAGAGTCTGAGATAAAGAATTTAGATGAATATCAGCATTGCATGTATGTGTCAGTGATGTGAAGGAATAGTACACATATAGCACTTTCTAGCTGTTTTCTGTCAGTTTGAAGCTTTAATCCTAAATAAATCTTTGTTTTCCACAATATTAATATTGATATTCATTTTCTTGCAGTAAACTACATAAAGACTGAGCTAAATCATCATTGTGATTAAATAACCAAAAATTCTGAGGTTTGTACAAATTTTTACAATTTACCTAAGAATAAACCTTTTAAAACCTTTTAGTGACTTAATGTTGCTATTCTTTTTTAAAAAAGAATGGTTAATGTTTATTAGACACAAGCCTGCTTCAGGCCACTGAATCCCCTCTAGAATCGTATCACTGATTATGCCCACAGAGTTTTCCCCAAGCCAGAAAGTGTAAATGAATAACATGCCACGGTAGTGAATCTATGAGAGAGAAGATGTGAGGAGATTTTAATTTTGTCCCAACAGTTTCACTCGCTCTGGCAGGTTTCTGCAAGCCAAGAGTTCAAGGGGGCTTCCCACTATTGGAACGTGAGATGAGATTTTGTGTGTGTGTATATATGTGTGCGTTTTATACAGGGGTGTTGCTCTGCTTGGGTAGGTATATCATTAAAGTCCTCCTAAAGAGGCTCTCAAATCCCTTTAATCCAGGTTAAAGCATTCTTCCAGCAAATTTAGTGCAGTCTTTAACTTGCAATGCCTGCCTCCTTGTGAAGAGTGTAGTTATGGAGTGTTGAGTAAGGATTGTGGGTGGTGAGTCTTTAACAGTGTCTGCAGACTAGTAGCAAGAGAGTGTGAAAGTGTGTGTCTGTAGGAGTGTGCAATCTGAAGAGAGAAAGACACCGAGAGATAAAAGTGATGAAGATGAAGCAGTTGGCAATGGGCTAGGTGGGGAGTCTGTGGCTCAGGGGTTTCAGGATTCCATAGACAAATACAATGCAAATAGGATTTTACACCATGTTGTCAGGAGGAGCTTGGCACTCCAATCTGGCAGGCCCTCAGTGGGAACTGGAGGCTAACAATAGCAAAGAGGGTTTTTTGCATAAAGAGCCACATATATTAGCCAAAACGGCAGGGTTATGGGTTCATTGGAACTCAGCTGAAGTACACTGATGAGTTTCACCTAAAGTACCCCACTTTTCAGTGCTTTATACAAATATTTGTACAATACATTAAACTTTTGGGAAAGTGAAGTGCAGCAGACAATAGAGTGATAATAGCTTTATAAGTGTGTGAGCCCCTGAAAAGAGGGAAATACTTGGATCAAATGGAGTCTGAATTTTCTTATTTACAACAGAACTCCCAAAAGCAATTTAGATTTTTTTGCATTTTTGCAATGCATTTGAAAACTCTGAAAGCACAAGAACCTTAATGTTTATGCAACTTCTCAGGAAATTAATTGAGGGCTGAAACTGTCAATCAAGTTCCCATAGTGGGCTGTTTCATTGAACAAATATTATGCTTGGATTACGTTGTTGGAGAAGAGAAAACACTGTAGGGTGGCTTCATTTTAAGATGGACTTTTTGTAAGATAAGTACATAAATGACCTCAAACCACTGGGAATCACCACTTCAGCAGTCAGGAATTTAATCATTTGTTCTAAGCAGGTACTGGAAAATAGCCATTGTGTATTAAATCAGCTATTTAAAATCTCTTTTATTTTAAGTGCTCACTTATTATGTGCCATAGCCCAGGTATTTCTCTGTACATAAGGTTACCATGCTGTAGATAATAGCTCAGGTTGAATAAGATATTAAATGCCTGTAGTGGAACTGTTTGCCTGTTTTTGAGGCAAACTGTGATCAGAAACTCTCATGAGATCTACAAGTTATTAAGGGAAATAAAAAGCAACTCTGGTTCTCCAGGTCTGTGGGAAACCCTATGAGGGCAATCAGCAGGATTAATTCCCAAAGCTGATCATCACAACACCAAGAAAAATAAACTTACCAAAAAATCAGCATGACATCACAATATTCCTGAATTCTCATTATAAAACAATAAATAAATGAAAATTTAACATTTAACTCTATTTTTATTACATTGTTAATTAATCCTCATATAATTAACCCTTAATAATGAGAATTATTGGTCAAAATTCCAGCCTGAGCTGGAGTGTAAAGAATCACTGGAGCGGTTATGGTTCACACTGGACGTGCTGTGGAAAATCTGCTTCATCGCTTTTCCCCAGTGCACCTGCTTAATGCCCAGGGGTGAAAAGGTGGGCGTTTAGACTTTAGGGATTACAGTATCCTATGATATACTGTATTGCAGGATTATGTTGAAATCTGTTACTTAGCACCATCATAAACCATGTGAATTATTGAAATAAAGTGCAATAAGATTAGATCACAGCATATAGCAAAAGAATTATGTTTCACAGCAGTCCTCTTAATCAACCATTTTATTACAATACATAAAATCCAAGGCACTTACGCATAAAGAGAGAGCAATTAGAGAGCAATTAAATCCATAGATATTGCTTAGTTAATCACAGGTTTAATTGTCTATTTCATTATTACAGATAATTTTAAACAGAATGAAATGATGTTTACAAGCTAATTAAGAGCATTGTCAATTAGATATAGATATAGATTAAGGTAGTTCAGTTATTATACAGCAGTTTGGATGTTGAAAGCACCTAGATAGCAATGTTTTATGGTATACTTTACCAACACAACCTAAATAAGATCCAATAGATTTGCTTAAAATCTTCTACATACAGTATCTTGAGGTCTGTGCACATGACAATTGATTTGTCCACAAGACATCTAGGAGAGAGACCCTGTGACTAAGCACAATGGCTAGTCCAGCCCAACCCAGCCACTCTCTTGGGATGCATCCTGTTTTGAATTTAATGAAAAAGAGGAAAACACCAAGCTGCAAAGAGCACAAATGGGGCCTCAGGGAATGGCATACCAATCAGTGTTTTCAGTGATGGAGAGCAAAGCAGAGGTAGAATAGATGAGAATGATATAAGAGTCATATAAAGCAGGATGTTAATAGTGTGAAGTACTAATTCATAAGTGGTTTAGGACAGAAAATTACACCAGTGTGTTCAAACACGGTCATTAAGAAGTCATAGCTGCCACGGCTAGCCTATACACAAACAACAACAAACCATACAGAAACTAGTAATATGTGTTGAATTACATGGATCTAAATGCTATTATAGAATTTACATAGTAGGAGATTCTTAAGAAAACAGTATTCGTGAATGTGTGCATTTTCAAGAAAATACATTTAGTATTTTTATCTTTTAAAAATGGTTCCTTTCCTTTACAAACAAGCTCATTGGAAACCCTCACTTTGATGTTTTCAGATGCAGTGCAGACTGAGTTAACAGGCTTTGTGAGCTCTCTTATTAAGGTGCAATGGTGGTGACCTGTTTAGACTGCAGATCTGCAGGCCTCTAGCCAATTCATACCCTCTGAGAGGAACCATGCAGCTGAATAGAGACATGTCCAACCACAACTATCTTAGCCTATGACCACTGAGCCTATTGAACTACTCACCCCTTTAGAAGACCTCCTCTCCTTTCATTATGGAAATAATAGCCTGTCTTGACACCATTTTGTAGGTCAGCCAGCAGGGTCTTTGTATGCATGCTAAATAACCATGAGGACCACCTCCAATTAAGCGCATTAGTGAATGACAAAATGCCTGCCTTCTTGAAGATGGAACAGTGGTGGCAGCCACTGTATTGAGGTGTCCCTGTTTTCCCTGGATTCTGTACACAAGCAAAATATATTATATATATAAATTTCACAGTTTGGCAAAAAGATCTATGTAGCATGGGTTTCAGTCTTCTTGTCATGGCTGAATTGAAACAACTCTGATATACAGTACAATGGCATCAGCAAGTTGTTCATAAGAGTCTATTGTCTGATGCTAGTAGAGAAGGAAATAAATGAAGGAGTCAGAACAATAGCAGCAGTTTAAGCAGTCTGCAGAAATGTGCTAAGACACACATAAAGGAACCTGTGAGCTCCCCTGAAACAATCTTTACTTAGAGCTTGGATTTGCATCTGTAATAGAGTTCAACCTCCTGTTTGTGAAAGGCTTTATTTGGGTCTGACCCTGTGGCACAGCCCCACATTGACACTCTGCGTCCTGCTTTGGCCCCATCTTACCACAGCCTATCATGGGAAACTATACCAGGTTAAAGGGCTTTTGGGAGCTGGGTGCTGGATATGAAAAACTCAAGGTGGCAGCACTTGTGTTTATTAGGGGGAAATTACTTGAACCCACGATGGAACACACTGGTGTTAATTACTGGTTACAAGGCTCTTAAAAAACCCTTATACACAGGCTGGTGAGAGAAAATAACTGGAAATGAGCTAGCTTCTAGATCCTACTAAAGCCCTTGTCTTCCCAACATAATTTGCTGTGTTACCTTCTAAAAATATTCAACAGGACTTGGTGGTATTATGGGTGAAATACTACCCAATTAGTTCTGCAATTCTGTTATGATTGATTGTGAGTTAAGAATAAGTTATGCATTTCCCATATCGTGGGTTTCATAGTATGGAAATTGGTTACATATGCGCATGTTGAACGGTCCTGACATTCTGTATGGCTCTCACAATTATGTTCCATTTCTCTCTCATGAGGGCATCCTTCAACCCTGTGCTCCGATTCTGTTGGAAATGTAAGAAAAACACTCTTAATAGGGTGGTTATTATTTATTACTCTGGATAATCTGGATAATAGAATAATAGAAAGGAAGGTCCATTTGTATTCCCATATACATTAGAAACTTTTATGGTGTGTGTGTGTGTGTGTGTATATATATATATGTATATCAGCTGTAGTAATTACAAGTGCACTATAGAACAGCTGACTGCACCAAACATGGGCATTGAAGTCTGGACATTTGCCAGGGAACATTCAATTACTGAGAGTGAACTGAACTGTGCTGTGTGTGCAAGATAAATAACAGAGAGCTCCAGCAGTAAATGAAACAATTAAACTAATCTATAGATTTAATTAAAGAAACACATCTGGGAATGTTGGCCATGTAGACAATGATTGTTAGTAATAGACAAGTGCCTTACAAATCGAAGTATCTAACACAATAACTTTTAAAAGCTTCCTCTTAAAACATTCCCTTAGACATGTGGGACACGCCCTGATTCAGCCTACTTCCTAGGGAAAGAGCACTTATATTAAGGGTTGCTAACTTCTGTCATTACGCATCAGGCTCTAGCTTGTAATTGTGATTTATTAATATCAATGCAAGCGTGCAAAAGTAATCCTTCAGTAAAAGTTTTCTGGGAAACGACTTAAAGTTTGAGTAATCCATGGGAAAACTTTTCAAGTAGAAGTATCAAAGTACATAAAAATCAAACATAGTATTTTATAACATAATCCTTTTTTTACACATCAAACAGCATATATAATCCTAGATCAAGAGTGCCAGAGTTTATCATGGTTTGATGAGTTCCCTGCTCTAACACACCTACTGAAAGGCTTTTGTATGTTTTATCAAAGGTGCTTCTTTGCTTTTTCATGATTTTTCAAAACACTAGTAGTAGCAGAAGCAGCAGTCATAATGATAGTAACTATGAAGATATTTGGCAAAGTATTAACTATTAAGTAAAATGGCAAAAGTCACACTATTTAAATTACAAATAACAATCAAGAGCACCATAATATTCCATTAGAAGCAGCTCTATTACATTAATTTAAAAGCAAGAAGTATGTCTAATCACACTTAGTCTATAAACATATATATTATGTTATAATTCTTTTTTTATCGTATTATGTGTTTTACGTTTTATAACAATTTTATACTATTTTTATATAACAAGGCCAGTTGGAAAAAGCCTTTCACAATGTGTTGTACTGTGTATGATTGTGTATGTGCCAAATAAAAATGTAATTTGATTTCTAATTCCCTTTAAACAGGCTCCTGGAGAATATCGATTAAGAATGCTACAACCTAATATCTCATATAACCAGGCCACCTTTTCTTCCTTTTTAATGCAATACTACTGGCCAGGTGGGAATTACTGTTGAATGTTTCTGTTGACATGTCTGAACAATCAGCCTGACTTCAAGTGTATGTTGAAAACTCTTTTATTGTTGTATTACAGTTCTGTCACTCCACTGCAATCTTCAGTGGTAGCCTCTGTTATTGAGTCAGCTGACAATTTTAATATACAAAATGTGCACAGAATTATAATTAGTGTACAGTAAAAATAACTTATGAATTGATTTCAGAACAGCCTCCAGTGATAATGATGGGCTGCTTCCAACAGAGCTTCCGACATCATTTTCTCATCTACATCTGAATGACAGCTAGCTCAGAAATAGGGAGACAGAGTGACAGGCTAAACTGATTCAGTCAACATTTCAGTAAGCTGTTGGCTTTGAAAAACACCATTTCATAAAAGCCTTCTGAATTAAAATTTAGGCGAATTATTTTAATAATCATTTTTAAGATCTTCATTTAGGTTGTCCACTTGATGTTTTCTCTAGAAAACTAAAAATGAATCTCATCAGTCTCTATCCTTCAGGTGCAAATAAAAGGATTTATAATGATATGCCTTTAAATCCTATTTTGTTATCAGAAAATGGATAAATCTTAAATTATTAAGGTAAATACTAGCTAACAATTTAAGATATTTGCTAGGCATGGGTTTAATAAAACATTAAACTTCAATAAATGTATTTTAATCAAATTTTATTTATTTTAAGACCCCATTGAAACAAAACAGTTTCCTAATTAACATCTATACTTCAGGCACCAAATGCTTAGTCAGCAGTAGCCCTGCTGACTGGCCCTGGCCCTGGCCCTGGCCCAATTTATCAGGTATCTTCAGTTTTTCTTCAAACACTATTATGCAAATTATGTGAGCCAAAACCTGCTCACAGACCTCATTTGCTCAACACCCAAACTGTGATAACATGCATGTAAAGCCAATCGCTAGCTGAGTGAACTAGAGCTAGTCAGGCCACATCTTTTGATATTTTATGAAAGATCTGTATTAAACTTAAGATACGTATTAACTATGTATAGAAATATGAGCTATTTAGCTAACTAAAGGAACTAGCAAGCATTTAGCTAAGGAAGATAGCCACCTAACATTACATTTATATGCTGTTGATAATGAAGATGTGTTCACATCACCTGCTCACTAGGTTAATTACCATAACATATCAAGAAATTTGTTTTAATTACCTGTGTCAGTTTTTGTAATAATAACCATAAATCACTCAAATAGTTTTTCACCAGATGACCTGTTTATTATAACTTGGGTCATTTTCTTGATCATTGCTTTTCCTATGTGTATGACTGCAGTACTGGTATTTAAAGTCAATGTGTGTTGCTCTCTGGAAAACATGTATTAAGGTAAAGGTAACCATTTGCATTTTAAAATGTAGTAAAGCAAACGATTAAAGAAACTTTATGTACAAAGCAAAAAAAAAAAAAATCTGAGACTACATATTTTTGAGAGTACATATTTTTATATTGTTACTATACATCACTGTCCTCTGTATATTTCGGTATATTTCGCTTAACCACCACACTAATGGCTCCAGCAGGCATACAAGGAGTGCATTTGTGTGGGATATAGGGGACTACTTTGACACCTGTACTTTTCAGAGCTCAGCCCCTGTGGGTCAGGTGAGCCACTTACAGTATAGCATGTAAATGATTCCACAGCCCCTCTGTGTCTGAGTGAGCACTGGGGCTCGACGTAAGCATGTTCCTTACCATTAAGTGTCTGAGGGCAACTGAGGCCCTTTAACTATTATTCTAAGGCATGACTCTGGCTGCATTTTCTCATGGACCCAATGTCCAACGAATGAAAGAACAATTTGTGCTGTCTATACTGTTCTGGACATGTGTTTCCTATTCAGCAGGGCTGTTTAGCCTGTCTGGATTAACATAAAAGTGTAGGCTGAACTCTTCTCACATTTAGCTTTGGGGCTGAGGGAAAGGGGTATGAAGGAAAAAGCTGCTTCTGGGTGACCTAATTTATTATTATTTAAATCATGTTTACTTTCTTAAGTGTGCTTCAGAATGTGGGAGCAGCGTATGTCTCTCTGCTAATCACATTCTGTTTCTTCATAAACTGAAGGCTGTGCTACAGCACTAGGCCTCTGTAGGAGATCTGCCAGCCTTCAGGCGAGCACACACACCCACATGTGCCAGACTACAGAGTGTGGACCATAATGGTCCAGTCCACACACAGGTGGCACTGGACTGCTGCCACAGGATGTAATTGAAATGGTTCTGGGTCTCAAATGTAGTAGCTGTGTGGCCTTTTCTCCCTTTGGAGCACCTAGTTAGACAAATGCTCTCTTATCCTTCTCCTCCATCAGGTCCAGTCTTAACTCTTTTCCACATGCTTTAGGCACTTCCCTGTTAAGTGGTGTCAGCTGCGAAAAAAACAACTTTGCTTTAGCCAATGCTTAGGTTTTGACTTGATAGTTATTGCAGAATTTATTAGTGATTATGATTTATAGTGTTGTGTAGAAGTCTGTTATTGGAGAACTTAGAACAACACTATGACTTTTTAAAAAGAAAACATGGCAGACTCTGGAAAATCTGCTTTTTGAAGTATTTAAACACATTTTCAAAGACATATTATTTTCTCCACTCTTTGTTCCACAATGAATGGTTTGGGTCTACATTATCACAAGGCTTTTCATTTTAACATTTTCACTGGTACCTTCTAATTGTTAACCGTATGGCATCTGAGAACACACACACACACACACACATATATACATTTTAATTTCTGTCATTTTCATTAATAGTAGCATCATGGTGAGGACTGGTTTGTGAGAAGAGAATAAAAGTCTTGGACTGCCAGTGAGACCGGCTTCACACTCAGTCAGTGCCCCCTCCTGGATGGCCCGTGGCTGATGGGCATCAAGCCACTGGGTCCAGACCTTTGCCAAGCCAAACAGAGACCCAGCTGCTTTAGTGTAAACATCACTAACTCAGACTGAAAGCAGCAAATGAAGTCATCCTGTCCTTTTATAAAAGAACCTTTTATTCTTTTGTTATAATCCCACTTCCCTGTACATTGGTGCTTTTGTGCTGACACTAAATAAGCTTGAAATCAAATGACAAATTAGGACCTGAGAAGGTAAACAGAAAAAAATATGCCAGTCCAAGTTTCCACTGCAATGTACCCAGCATTTTTAGGGGCCAATACAATTATGTGACATTAATCACTGTCACCATTACAATGTGTCCTTCATTATCTTCATTAGCTTTTGGAAATGACCACTAGTGTCTACTGATCGATCGTAGATAGATCCATTTCTTGTTTGACATCCAGTGGTTTATTGTTAGCAAACTACCACATGCTGTATTGTTTATTTGTCCAAATATAAGTTCAAACTGTTTTTATTTTTAGCAATTCATTATTGTCTGTGAAAGTCAGGGTTACCAGCTATTTTATATTATGCTTACACACGTTCTCTCTTCCACATTATCCACATCATCCAAGTGATCACTTTTGTGATAATTACTGAATCTTCTCAGGACAGTGAGGAGACAGAAATGAAATGGTTCTAGAAGGAACAGAGGCAGTACGTGTAAGGTTTTGTGTGTGTGTGTGTGTGTATGTATGTATGTGTGTGTGTGTGTGTGTGTGTGTGTGTGTGTGTGTGTGTGTATGTGTATGTGTAAAGGATGTTTTTTTTTGTTTTTTTTGCATAGACCTGAATTCACCTCAGATACAATGCTGGAGTGAGATTTTGCATAAGTGTATTTGTCAGCTTGACTTTTTTAAAGAGTATAGACTAATTGCAAACAGGTGAGTGTCATTAGTAATCAGGTGACTCACTAGACAAAGCAGGCTGTGGGCTGAGGATCCTGGGAGTTGTAGTCTACAATTTCAGAAGTTGCAGTAACCTGTGTGACAGGAATTGGCTTGGGCCAAGAGAAATTTTGACATTCAACACCACAGGCAAATCCTTCTCAATGATGGTTGAGAAATATCTGCTATATTGCCAATTTCTCTCTAAAATGTGCCTGTAGCCAAAAACAATATGTTGAAAGCACTTGGGCTTGCACAGGTATTGCATCTGTGTGCCTTGTTTTCCTCTCTAACTTGGTCCCACATGTGACTCAGACCTGAAAATGAAAATATTTATTTGTGATTTCCAGAGTCAGAGTAAGTGAAAATGTGTTTGTATTGAACAGAAAATGGCATTTAATTGAGAATATTTAATGTATTTCATAACCAATTCCAATTATTATTAGTTTCGATCCATGATTAAACATACACATAGTCTTGAGTCAGCACATTAATCTCATAGCCGGGTGCTTTGTGTACACCTGTGTGTAAATATACACTCAAATGTAACCAAACATCTGGCACTGGAAAGTTCTTACACCCAATTTTGCCCCATATCTGTGATTGATAAATGAGGGCTCTAGAGTTTCACCTTCGTAGGTGCTCTGTGGATGTTCAGGAGCCGTCACATCGGGAGCACTTATACCACATGCCTGCCAGCCAACAGCAAATGAATGAGCCTTTTGTCAGAGAGTAATGAATATCATTTTGTTCAGTTTGATTAAATCATAATGCGTTTCCTAATGAATCTTACACTCACTTTCATTATTTAATATGTGTTATTAATGCTAAATATAGCTGTGTAATGGATTTTGTCTTTTCCTTCTTCATTCTGCTGAGCTCTTTTGTGTCAGGTATATATTTAACTGCACTGAATTTCATCCATTAGCACCTAAAGCAGTTCCTTACATACTGATTCCTTTTAGAACTATTTAACGAATGGCAACAGTCTTACAATAAGAAAAGATAATATAGTATTATAATAGTTTATATCGTAATTATAATAAATATTGAGATTGATGTCTGAAACATTTGCTTCACTAAAATAGTTCTTCTGATTGTGACAAGGATTTTTGTTTGCATGTAAAAACACTGAATACTAGAAGAAATGTTGCAGAACTACATTCACTGCTCATTCAGACTCATCATTTATTATGTATGGAACTAAATCAACATCTGTGCTTTTATTCAAATATGATGATCACAGGGGAGAGAGGATTAACCTTAGATAAGAAACTCATCGATGAACTTGTCTTGAAAAACTAATTTGATCTTCTGACTCAGAATGTTGTGTGTGTTTATTCTGAATCTCATTAAAGGGAACAGCTGAGCAATCACAATTTCAGTGCCACTGCCAATATAGATTCAGGACTTGCACTAAAACCTATCTGTAGGATGTTCCAACCATCCTTAATTATACTGCTTTTTTTTTATAATTATAAATCTGGACGCCTTATGTAAATGATGTATCAGTGATGGAGTCAATGAACTGGGAAAGCAGATTAATCTGGAGAATACTAGATTACTAGATATTAGATTAATCTGGAGATTCGGAGAAAGAAGGAACTTTGGAGAGCCCTAAAATTAAATAAATAAAAGTAAATAATTAAATGCATTTATTTATTAATTAATTAAGTAGGAAGTTATTCAGATTTTTTTTCTTACATTACAATTTTGTGAAAGTCACTTAAAAGAAGTTTTAAAAACCCAATTTAAATAATTTAATCATTGTGCGTATGTTGTATAACTATGTGAAGAAATCAGGATTGGGACAATATTTGAACATGAAATCTCACAGTAAGTACACATTATAGTAGTCGAATCTCTTCACCAAGAGTCCTAGAAGAACTATGGCTGTAACATAAACCTCTCAAAGTAACATAAGTCTTTATTTCTGCTCTTGGTTTTCATTTATGCATCTTTTGTTTATCTTAAGAAAGCAATTTGTCCTGGTCAGGGTTTGAAGCCTATTCTGGGAACACTGGGAACACCGGGTAGGAGATGGGAAGACACCCTGGATGGAGTGGCAGTGGCACACTCATTCACACATTCATTCACACACTCATTCACACCGTCATTCAGAATAAATATAGTCACTAATCATCTTAGAAACATGTTGTTGTGGAGGTGGGAGGATTTGGCCAAAAATTTACCCCAGCTAGCATTCACCAGGAGCCGTTTGACTGACCTCTCATGACCTTTTATGGCATGTTTTGTATCAGCAACATTGTCCCTGCCACATCATTAACATATTGCTTTGTGATTTGTAATTCAGGCTGAGTAGTGTCTGTCCTCTCAGTTTGTCGGTCCTGGCCCGATGTCTCCACCACTGATACTGTCAGCATGTTTGTAGTTCACTCACGCGCCACACTTCCACATTTTTCCAGGCTCTCTGGGGACTCTGATCTCTGAACCCCCTTTCCTCCACCCTTTACCTCCCTCCTCTCCCCCTGGTCGCACCTGCTGTTTCCTTGGCAACTAAGCAGGTGCTTCCCCTGGAGTGGCTGGTTTGTCTCCCTTGACATTCTGCCCTGCTGTTCAATGCCAGTCTAAAAAAAAACGTAAGAGCCGCTGTACAGCCACTAAAGAACCAGCTTCTGCCCATTAGTACTACCATACATCATTAACATACTGGGATAAAACTGTGATCCAAAGTCACCTTTCTTAAATGTGTGCACTAATGCAGTAGCAGATGTTTTCTGATATGAAATCCTAAATAATGGTTCAGTTTAATTAGCAGCAGGCACAGAGCATCACATTTTATGTTACACGTATTTTCCAGATGAAAAACCTGTACCAGATTTTTTGTGATTGTTTGGACTGTCTGTTTTGCTGGGTTGCTATAACAGGTCCCAGTGACATGGCTAGTAATCAGGTGTTAATTCAGCAGGGCCTTTGGTGAGAGCCAGAGGGAGAAGAGAGCACAAAAACAACTTCAGTGCTATTTGTGGAAGTTTTAAGGATGGGAGATTTGATCCAATGACGCTAAAGGAAATTCCACGTTCAAACATACATGATTGTTAATGTTATCTTCAACTTATCAGACATTTTCAATCAAATATAGTATTTTATTAAAGCAAATCTCAGTCAGGATGCTTTGGCTTTCAGTGTAAGACATTTTTACAGACATTTTTTGTGGTTTAAGATAGTGCTTTCATATTTCTGTGGCTTATGAACAAGCTCTTTAGGCATGTCAGATAGCAGAAATGGGTTTGATATTACCATTTACAAAACTAATATTTTTTTTCCTTTTTTATGGAACATTTATATGAATTATCTGCCCCTAGTCATCTAGGTAAATACATAAATACTTATAAAACCAAAATTCTTAATTCCCTGAGTGTTTACTTTCATATGAGCCATTAAGCACCACTGTACACTCTCACACTGTTCAGGCAAATTCCATTTTAGACTATTGGTAAAAAGTATTAATTTAGATGAAAAACAAGAATTATAAACTACTGTACATACATAGTTTATATATGTGTTATTAAATAAAGTTTATATATGTGTTATATATATATAAAAAAAAATCTTATTAGTGCTAGAACCAAAAGTGGATTTCAGTATTGGATTCCTATGAAACTTTATTCACGTTTGTTCTCTCTAAAATATTTTAATCTAAGTACACATTTTACATCCTCTGGGTCAGTAGGATGAGGATTTACTGAGATTGTGTGGGGTGGATGAATGCCCTAACCCTAAGGGGCAGTGCACTGCAAGGTCATCTTGAGGTGATCATCCTGGTATCAGGACAGAACCATGCTAGAATCATCCCAAGCACACAGACATGCTAAATTAGATTGAGGGCGTCTGAGGCCACCATCTGCCCCCAGTGTCGTGATAGGCAGACTGTTTGTTTCTTCAGGAATATGAGGGAGTTTCCCGGGGGAGCTCCTATCTGAACATGACTTGAGCTAGGGTCAGGCACTCTGATAAGGCCACTGCTTTTCCCCTGCAGGGTCAGAGGTAGCCTGTGAATTCAGATTATGTCATGAACAGGTGCTGATGAGATGACATGATCACTCCAGTCCATCACTTTCTATTTGCTTTTGCCATCAGCAAGAATGGGTTGAGATAAGTGTGCTGCCCTTTATCGTTTGTGTGCAGACAAATAGACATAATATAATGAATCGCTAAGTTTTACAAATAATCACCATCGCTATATTGAGCAAGCAGAAAGATTAAGCTGTTAATGTTTCATTCCTGGTTGTCCTTCATTCATTTTCACTCTCAAGTGTCATATTTCTGATTTTATGATAAGTACCTAAACATTTCAGAAACACACCTGTACAGTATAGTCCTTTTTCCAACATGAATAATTAAATGGTCCCATTTGGATTTGTGCATCTGTGTTTGGGGTGTGGTTGCTTTTTTGTGTGTGAATGCAGACAAATGGGCTTTAGATTTAACCAGATTTATCAGATTTAATTTAGACTCTAATATTGAATTAGAATGAGGAAAAAAGAAATGAAAATAGGCTGGTTCATGGTATATGTTGTTTTATTTCTGTGTATAACACTTTCTTACCCTTTATAACAGGTTTCTTGTGAATTAAAACAATTCAAACAACTCAAAGTGCATTAAAAGTGAAGAAGCTTAAGAATAGTGCTAACAGGTCTGTTATTATGACTGGAGTTCTATTAAATTTGAATATGAATAAGGCTCATGTGTGCGTACGTACCTTTATTTTACATTTTTCCTTTAGTGACAGGCACGTCATTATAT